>APFE030658215.1:2365-13442 GCA_000404065.3 Pinus taeda
TGGTGTAGATTTTCTATAATAAATTATATAAAAAATATTATAAAAATTATTTGTGTTTATTAGTTAATCATTAGGGAAATTAGATCAATAGCATAATATTATTCTTTTTGACCATATAAAAATTATGAATTAGATGACAAAGTCTATCTGGTATCAAAATTTGAAATACTTACAATATTTGTTGGAGGTTTGAGAGCATCTTTGATCATGTTCAACAAGATTATGACTAAATATCAAACTACCAGACATGATAATCATTATTTAGGCCATGTACAAATCCATCTTGATTGTACCTGGTGGTCCTGTCTCGTCTTTTGAATTTGTGAAATACAAATTGGCTAGCTTTTTTTTGCTAGTGTTGATACCTTATGATCTAGTTTCTTTAGTTGTCTATGCACCTCATCAACACTCAACAAAATTCCCTATTGTTCTTATGGCATTTTTAGCGAGACTTTGCCCATGATTGCTTTTAGCTGCAAGTAGATGTCAATGGTTTGCATATATTGCGTTTGTCATGTTCTCGTGCTTCCTATATCTGGTACCCAACTACCAACCTGATTCTCCATTTCGCATCTGATATGAATCTATGATGAGTTCTGACCCCTCCCTTACTATCCTTAATTTCTCTTTTAATCACAAGAGGAGTATTCTTGAAGTTATTATTGTTATTTCAATGTTAAGCAATTCTCTTTTCTTGTTTTTCTTATTTACAATTATGTAATAAATAAATTATAATATTGTGTTACTTTATTCTTAAACTTACGTTTAATAGTTTTTATCACAAAAAATAAAATATTGATATAACATCCCCCTATTCTGCCCGTGCTTCTTATAATTGATAATTGTGACTGTAACGACAACGTGGAAGAACCACAACTAGTTATACCTTTGATTAAACATACGACAATTATTATTAATTAGTTAACACAACTAAAGGTTGGACCGCCTTACATATCCTTGGCCTGAGGGAAACTTGCTTGCTCACCTATTTTATCTGAAGCCATTTTAATGCTTGAAGCCTACTTGTTCGCTCACCTTGCTTGAAAAGCCACAACCCATACTAGCTGAATTAAATGTCGATGTTGATTATATACTTGGTGGGTTAGTTGTCTGATATGTGTTATGCAATGTGACTGGATCTAAACTAAAGTTAAGTGGAAGTGACACCCTCACCTAAAGAGTGAAGAGGTGGCATAATAGATCGAACCACTTCTTGATAAATGAAGGGATATGATTGTACTAGGCGGTATAAAGGGGGCAAGCGGTGCCCATTTTTGGAGCTCCCTCTCGCAGATTGAGAAGAGGATGAACAAAAGAGCCAAGTCGGGCTCCAGTAGCCGTAAGAGGAAAAATAGAAGAAGAGTACATTAGATGCTCTGAGCTTCAGAGTGGTCAGCCTTAGCCAACTCACATTCTCTTGTTTCCTGATGTTTTTCCATTGAACTAATGGCCTATTTTCTGTGACCTAGGTGATCATCCATGTGGTTATGTTCTATAGCCATTGAGTTCTTGTTTAAGTTTGTGTGACCTGTGTGAGATTAAGTGAGTAAATGGACCATTGAGTGATGACCGTTAAGCTAGTGAAGTGTTGAAACAATGGACTCCATCTCCTTAAATCATGTCCAACCCATTTGTGTGAAACTTTTCCTATCCAAGCATTTCCTATGACCCTGGATCCGACTTGGGGGTGGTTGGCTGCAAGAAAGGTTGAAATGTAGCTGGCCTATGGTTGGGTGGAGAGAGGAAGTCCCTCCTTTAGTTGTCAACTAAATCAATATACACAGATAAGTATTCTTGGTTATGCATGTGAGACTATAGGGCATGGTATGCTTTATTGTGTTTATGACTAACAATTAATATTGTGTCATTTATGTAAGAATTTTCGACTCACTATGTAATCACGGTTGACAAACTAACTTGTATATCTATGGTGATTATGAGTTACTTGAGTTGTGTGGATGCAACATTCTTAGCCATTTGTAGGTTGTTTAATATGTCCCTGATTGGTTATTTAAAATCACTCAAGATTAACTGTGATTTCATAAGTTTCAATAATATTTATATATTTAAAACTTTGGGTAGCTCACTTCCATATCTATGATGGTGGGTTATCTTACTGGGAGTTCAATTTGTGTGTTGTGTATATGAAATAACTCAACATCAGGAAGGTTGTTGAGATATTTGCATGATTGTGATGATTGCTTTGCTTTATATGCCTTCATGGCCATGATTTAACTTATGGATCCATGTGTTTCCTAATATCCTCATGATTTATAGAGTTATTTACATGAGTATGAATGGTTACTTGATAACTTTAGCTAACCTGTCATGGTATGTGATTTTTATAATCTAACATGTTGTGAATATCATGGTTTATTACCTTGTTGAAGACTGTAGATTTCCTCTCGAGATGAGAAAGTAATTAGGTACTACGTGATGCTTGAAGGTTTCATCTACATTTGTTTGATGCTTGTTTGAAGGTCAAGTGAACATTTTGTAGTTATGTGCATCTTTGCGATGTTGTGATGTACAAATATCGATAAAGGAAGCATGTTATGTGAAATCCCTGTGAAATCTATTTATTGGAACTATCTCTTAGTTGTATTTAGTATACCTAATAGTATTTTCTTGGGATAATCCTTGTAATCTTGTACGTTACCGTTGTATATGAGTTTATAGAATGGATATATCTATGGAATGTATGATGGCTAAGTATAAGAAGTAGAATGTTATATGATAGAGAAGGGTATTTAACTATGTGAAATGGGTGTTATGGGCATTGCCCTGCTTCAAGAAGAACCTTGGCAAAATCCCTTGAAGTTCTTAGACCTTCTAAGTCTAAGTATTGAGAAAATCATATTGTATTTGGGTCAAGATGAGTTATTAGAATATCTTTGTATTTGAGGTCGGATACCTTTTTAAAGGTAGACATATCTTGAGGCAGAGGAGCCAAATATATATTCAATTAATGGGGTATCGTAAGTGGGGCCCTTTTGAAGGCTTATAGGCACAAGGCTCAAATGTAAAATAACTTAAATTTTGGAATAAGCATAGTGTATCTAAGGTGGGCTCCACAGGAGGGTTTATTGCTCGAGGCTTGATTGACTTAAGTGGAGGACGCATCTGAGATCTAGGACATCTAGGGGTGAGGCCATGGTGTAAATTTGTGAAACCCCCGAGCGCATAAAGGAGTTCGGGGATCTGGGGGTTTGGGAAGGATGTAAATGGTACAATTTTAGGTGCACCCAAATATCCCCTAAAACTAGATATAATGAAATTTTGTAGAAATGCATAGAGGGGTCAGACCTTGTGGGACCCACAAACTAGGATGAGGTGGCAAGTGCCACAAATGCACAATTATGGCTGCATGGACACCACATAGGTGTTGCGGGTGATGTAACATTGTTTAGGGTGACATGGCAGTAACATCTTGATGACATGGAGTCATGTCACATTGATCTGGTAGTGTATTGATCATTTGGTGCCATGTGATTAACAAAACATTGATCAAGCATAACTTTTAATTCATAAGTGAGATTAAGATAAAATTTATATCGTCGGAAATCTCTTGACGAGTTAAACACGATGATGCCCTTTGTTTTGAGTTTTAATGAAGTTGGAAAAAGAGGATTTTTGTAACACCATCTTCATAGCAACGCTCGATGACCGGGTTCGTTATAAAGTAACACCTACAACCAAGATAGTACAAGGGGGTGGAAGGGAGTGTTACAACCAAGAGGAATAAAACATATTTTAATTTTTTGTATTTTATATACTTCACCTTAAATACTATGACAAATAAATTCTTGAAGTAGTATTTTCTTAGTAATAATAAGAACTCAATATTTTCATTGTTTTCTTTTTTTATGACTAATTATGCACGATAAAATGCCTGCCCTAGGAATGATACTTATTGATAACCTAACATCATTTGTTACATAACATATGCAATGTAGATGTAAGATACATACTAGCAAGTGCTGGAGATGCGCACACACAAAAGTATATTTCATTTAACTTCTTATTTCATGAGTTCATCTTAACGATACCCAAAGTTTGTTGGAAGGTCCTTTTGCATTGCCAAATATGGATTTTTTTGTTTTGTTTTTGTGGAGGATCATGCTTTACAAAACAAATTAGGTTAATATAAGTGCACATAGGTCACTTGTAATTTTAATTTTATTATTATTATTATTATTATTTTAATTGAGTAGACTTTATTTTTTAATGTAACATTATCTAACATTAAAATGACAAAAAAACACCTCTTAACCTAACAACTCAAAATATGTTACGAAAAAGATCTATAATCAAAATCCTCAATAATTAGAAAACTATATCTTTTCACATTTTTTTTACTTAATTTAAATAAAAAATTGCAAAAATAAAATTGAATTCGTCCCCTTATGTATTTTCCTAAACAAATCTAACATTTCCACTAATTAAAAGAATGATACTAAAATAAGGAGTTGTCTATAATGCGACTTTTTGGAGATTCTGGTGACGGAATCCGGCAGAAGAAATTGAGGTTAAATCTTGATTTGTTGCAGTTAAAATGGTTTTTTAACTGCATATTTGAATTCAGCACCCTGCAAAACCCTGGGATGCTTTGATTGTGCAAAAACTAGTTATCAAACTTGCGATTCCAATAAATTGCTGCTGGATTTTGACCGGAAAAACCCACCGGAAAAGCTTTCAAAAAGTCGCATTATAGACAACTGCCTAAAATAAACCAAATTATATTAAAATTAAATAAAAAATAATATTTTGTTAAACAGTGAGAAAACTTATCATAATTTAGTTGTCAAATTAGTAGTGGGACAACCATCACTAACTCTTATCCGTGAATGCAGATTGACTCATCATTGTTATTTAAGGAAAATCAAATACCTATGAAACTTAGACCATTAACTTGTTTCATTATATCCAAAAAAAAAACTCTTAACCAAACAAAAGTAATTTTAAAAAATAAAAAATAATACTTTATCATACCACCCATAAAATCAAATACAATTACGTTATAATACAAAAGAATAAAAATAAAAAATAAAAAATTTCTTTCAACTCTCTAATTGATTTGGAGACCTACCAAACCCTTATGGGTACTTATGGTCCATAAGCGAATCAAAGTGTCATAATGAAATTGCAATAAATCGTGAAATTTCAATATAAAATAGTGCATTTTGAATTAACTTTCTCCCCAAGATGGAACAAATCTCCATCTTAGTTTCACAGTTATCAAATTTAAAGTAAAACTTAATACACGGGAAGTCTTTAATCGCAAAGCTTTTCTAACGAATTTGAGAACATGAACAAATATTAAAATCCCACATTCAGGAGAGTTCAAATCTTTCACGTTTGTAGAACTATATAGGCACCGTATTCAGCAGTAAACATCCCACATTCACCAGAGGAAAATCCTCTATGTATGTAGAGATATATAGTGACGCTTTACGAAGTTCGAATATAGCGGGCCGAAATTCCAACCGATGTCATGGTGGTTAGATGAAGGAATTCTTCAACATTAGAGGCCGATGTGGAGTTATACTCTTGATCGGCCTCGAATGTTAGGAGAATGTTTTCCTCTACCTAAGCATGTCATCTGAAGGGAATTATGATGTCTTTTCGACGCATAAGTACTTTAAGCATGTCATCTGCAGGGGAATTAGGAGGTGGATGTCTTTTGGCTGCGTAAAAGACGAAGGGAATTAGTTAAGGTTTAAATTTTTGGTTTTTGGATATTTTATTAAGGTGAAGTGTGTATTTTGTATATGAATATGTAGATGTCTTTGTACATATTCTGTAATGTGGCATTTTCAGGTTTGCATCCAAAGATGTCTGCATAGATTTTGCAATGTAGTATGTTCAGGTTTATCGATCTTTGGGAGAAGAAAGTTTAAATTCTTGGGTTTTGGATATTTTATTAACGTGCCATTGGGAGGAGAAAGTTTAAATTCTTGGGTTTTGGATATTTTACTAACGTGCCATGTGTATGTTGTATTTGAATATGTAAATGTCTTTGTACATATTTTGTAATGTGGATTTTCAGGTTTGCATCCATGGAAGTCTGCACAGATTTTGCAATGTAGTATATTCAGGTTTATAGACGGGTGTAAGATATTGCTGTCATGGAAATTTAGGTTTGACAGTAATAGGGCTACTTTTGATTGATTTATTTTGGAGATTATAACTGATTTATATGTTTGAATGTTGTTTAATTTAGAAAATGGCTTGTGGTCAGTCAGACGTAGTGTTCACGCTGAAGCTCAGAGCCGTAAAATTGATGTGGCTATATTTGTTTTGTGATCTGTTTTGTGCATTTTGATGCAGTTGTAATTTTAGATAATTCGGTGTAAAATTGACATAGCTAATTTGGTTTCATGCTGTGCTCTACATTCTGAAGGGGTTATAAATTTAGATAATGGGTTTTATCATTTAGAGGTAACGTGAACTTGAAACTAAATGATCTAAAATTGGCATTATTTTTTTGGTTTTATGCTCATTTTGAAGAAAATCTGCTGTCTCTACCTCCTGGGAAATATTTAAATTTTGGAGACAGATCTCGTCATGGCTTCGAGATTTGGTGTGAAGAGATTTGTTTATTTCTTTACTGAGAATAAGGGTTTATTCGGCAATGTTTGGATGATGGTTGGTTAATGTTGCTAGGTTGGAGACATGACTTCAACCAATGTTTGTTTGTTCGGAGGCCTTCGGTGCGGGTTCTCCAAAACATACCTTAATTCATGGGTTATCCACTAGAGGCCTTAAATCACACTTCGAATGCTGAAACGAAAATAATGATTAATGAAATTATCAAGTTCAGCTAATCATTTCCTTGACCCATGGGAAGACTTGGAGATGTGCCTTGAAATAATGTTTCATTTGTTCAGAGGCTTTCAATCATGGGTTCCCCATTAGAGCCTTTTAATCATACGTTGAATACTTAAACGAAGATAGTGGCTAATGAAACTACAAGAAGATAATGGCTAATGAAATTAACAGATTCAGCTGAAGTTAATTAGCCGGGAGAGACCTAGTTTCACATTAAAACACTAAGGTGGGTATACAGTATGGTATGGTTTTTCTATATGGTTGAAATAGCCCCCAATATACCTAGAAGGGGACTTGTTCATGGGTTCTTTTTCTATATAGTTGAAATAGCCCCCAATATACCTAGAAGGGGACTTGTTCATGGGTTCTGAAGCAAGTTTAACTTTGTCCCTTGTTTTAGTGACACATCCCAAAAGCAAGAAAGCAAAGAAGCAAGAGATCGTGGTGGAGGGGTGTTTGCTGGTTAATGTTTGTAGGGTTGGATATGCTGTTTCAGATACTATTTATTTGTGATAATGTAGTCTTTTTAAAAGAGGGGTGTCTTTAAAAAAATGAAAACCATAGAGTGTTAGTGCAGTGCCATTCCAAGAAAAATATAAGGTTTTGTTTGTAATGCAATGCTAGTCAAATTTGACGGTGACAATGTTATATTTGCACTGCCTTTTCTTAGGTTGTGCATATCTCATTTGAGTCTGGTTAGTTTCTTATATGGGCCTTTGTAGGTTATTTGTGCGTGTGGCTTAAGTTTAGGTTGGTTTGTATGTGATATATTAATTTGGGTAGTTTTCTCTTTGGAAGCTTAGGAGAATTTTGGAAGGCTAGAATTGTGACTAGTAATTTTTTTTGGACTAACTTGTATTTAATAGTTTCAATGGATTGGATTTTTTTTTGGAGAGGTACATGTTTAAATAGATTTTTATGGAGATGTATTATTTTAAATTATTAAATGGTGAATTACCCGTCAGAAGTGACGGGTATAAGTTTAATTTATTAAGTGGAGAATTGGTAGAAGTTTAAATTATTAAGTGGTGAATTAGTAATTTTTTGGACTAATGTTGTGAATTGGTAATTTTATCGATTAATTTGGAAAAGACCTAGGATCAAACCTTGTGGACTAATTTGCAAAAGACTTATGATCCAATCTTGTGGCCAAAATTGAGAATTTTAGAAGGTTAAAAAATTGAGAATTTTAGAAGGTTAAAATTGTGATTATTGTTTTTTTTCTTCTTCTTTTCTATTGAAAACTTTAACTTAATAGCTTTAGCTTTAATTAGGAAGAAGTTTAAGGATCAAATCTTGTGGACTAATTTGCAAAAGACTTATGATCTAATCTTGTGGCCAAAATTGAGAATTTTAGAAGGTTAAAATTGTGACTATTGTTTTTTTTCTTCTTCTTTTCTATTGAAAACTTGAACTTAATAGCTTTAGCTTTAATTAGGAAGAAGTCTAAATTATTAAGTGGTGAATTTGGTAACTATTTGGACTAATTTGGAAAAGCCTTGTGATCAAATTTTGTGGAAGTGAATTTGTAACTATTTGGATTAATTTGGAAAAGGCTTATGATCAAATCTTGTGGTTGTTATGAGGGATTTATTTTAATGGTTAGATTGTGACCTTGTGGACTAATTTGGAAAAAACTTGTGATTAAACTTTGTGGTTGTCATAGATAGCTAAAATTGTGATTATTGTTTTTTTTGTTTCCCTTAATTTCTCTTTTTTTTACGATTTGAGTTTAATATTTTCAATAGAAAGAAGTCTAAATTATTAAGTGGTGAATTTGGTAACTATGTGAACTAATTTTTTTTTGTTGTTCTTTCTTTCTTTTGACAACTTTAGAAAGAAGTCAAAATTATTAAATGGTGAATTTAGTAACTATTTGGACTAATTTGGAAAAGGCCTATGTTCAAACTTTGTGGTGGTGAATTTGTACTTGGAAAAGGCTTATGATCAAACTTTGTGGTTTTTTTTTGACAACTTGGACTTAATATTTTCAATAGAATGAAGTCTAAATTATTAAGTGGTGAATTTGGTAATTATTTGGACTAATTTGGAAAAGGCTTATGATCAAACCTTGTTTTTTTGACAACTTGAACTTAATTGTTTTTTTTTTGTAAGTGAGAAGGATATAATATTATGGTACAAAAATATGTTACAAAAAATCTATCATTGTAGATCGAGGCCTGAGAAAACCAGTAGACCAGGCACGAAACTTAAGCCCTTAACATGTCGCCTAAACAGCTACTTGCACACCATGCAGGGTGGCCAACCAGAGAACGACAGCAAAAACAAAGACCCTTACGAAATCGTGGACCGAAAATAAAGTTACATAAGCAAAAGATAGAAACTAGCTGCTATTAAATGCAGCGTAGAAGAAAAAAACATAGGTAGATTACTGCAGAGGAGTTCTTAATCGGCTCATAGTGTCCAGACCTTGCTCCACAACGTGCTTATCAACCCGAGCTTGCAAGGTATGATAATTTTGAGCTTCCTTTGAAGGCGCCGGCTGCTGACCAGCATGGGGCAGAGGATCAGGGCTGAGAGTCTGCTTGAGAAGTTTGATGAGCAGCATCAGCTTCTTGTTAACCGACTTTGCCACACCATGCACTACTGAGATTTTGGAGTCTAGTAGCTTGTAGATTTCATACATATTGTTCAGTTGATCTTCAGAGATGGAACCCTCCGGATTCGAATGTTGCTGCATTTCCTCTTTGGACTCTAATGCCTTGGCAAGCAGGGTCTTGATGTTATGTACCTAGGGGGGGTAATATGGGGTATCGAGGGAGGTACCCAAGGTAATAATGTAATAATGGGATGGGCCATACTAATAAATAAGGTGGTTAACCCATGTCATGTAAGGGATCACAAATAGTTAATAATAATGTAATGAGCCCATGGTATTAGTTGATGGTATGAGTAAACCATGGTATTGATGCATGGTATTGTATGTATGAGGCCTATATAGAGGCTAGAGACTCCATATGGAGAGATATGAAGAGAAATAGTCTTGTATGAACAATCATATGGCTTGTGGAGTGTTCTCCTTCCATAAGGAGTGAATGTATGGTGTTGCCCTATCTTAAGGGTTTTGATCAATAAAGAAGCGTTTATATCTATTCATATCTTTTTATTCTTGGGTTTATTTATATTTTCATATATTCTGGGTTAAATCTACAACAAGTGGTATCAGAGCACTTTCTTGGGCAAACCGTGGAGAATTTTTTATTTTTATTTTTTGTAGGGATTTTTTTGGGTGGCGAATTTGCAGATCAGATCTGTACGTTTTGATGCCAGATCTGTAGAATATAATTACAGATCTGTACGTTTTGATGCCAGATCGGTAGAATATAATTACAGATCTATACTCCTTGTGAAAAAATACCCAAATTCAAAAAAAAAATCAGTTGAATCGGAGTCCGGATGAAGGAGATATCGCTGATTTAAAAATCAGTGGGGTTGCAGACAATTTTCAAGGCAGCGAGTTTTGCGGCGCAGATCTAGAAGTCTTGGTGCTATATCTGCAAGATATAATTGTAGATCTGAAATCTTTGTGAAAAAGCACATGATTTCAAAAAAAAAATCAGTCGAATCGGAGTCCGGATGAGGGAGATATCGCTGAATTAAAATCTGCTCTTTTTGCAGAAATTTTGGGTGACGGCGGGAGAGTAGCAGCCCAGATCTGAAATTTCAAGTGTTTGGATCAAGATTTCTACCACATGGGCAGATGCAGAGTGGTTGTTCCATTTCAAAAAACAGGTTATAATAGAGATTTTGAGCAATATTGACGGATCTGTGACAATTTCAATTTTTTACCAATATTTATGTGATGGCGGGCCTAGATCGGAATTCGAGGGAGTTGTATAAATTTGACGGTTCTCACCCGTCCGCATGGCTAGCACAAATGGACCAGTATTTCAAATTGAATCGTCTCCAAGATGATTGGACTACGCTGAGAGTGGGGACCATGTACTTGGACAATGAACGATGGCAATGGGCAGAATGGCATCAACGTCGCAATGAACCTTTTGCGAGTTGGGCCCAATTTGCCAAAGCTCTTATAGAGCGCTTTGACCGTAAATCAAATCTTGTGGATAAGCACACACAGACAGATTCACAGCCTAGCAAAGCTGTTATTTTTACAGGAAAGAAGGAAACCAAGGAACCAAAAGGGTTATTTTTGGCTGGTATCTCGGTATTGCAGGTTCATGGATTGATTCAGAAGGAGAAAATCATTGTGTCTATCAATCCG
>APFE030658215.1:19548-36861 GCA_000404065.3 Pinus taeda
TATGTACCTAGGGGGGGTAATATGGGGTACCGAGGGAGGTACCCAAGGTAATAATGTAATAATGAGATGGGCCATAGTAATAAATAAGGTGGTTAACCCATGTCATGTAAGGGACCTTAAGTAGTTAATAATAATGTAATGGGCCCATGGTATTAGTTGATGGTATGAGTAAACCATGGTATTGATGCATGGTATTGTATGTATGAGGCCTATATAGAGGCTAGAGACTCCACATGGAGAGATATGAAGAGAAATAGTCTTGTATGAACAAGCATATGGCTTGTGGAGTGTTTTCCTTCCATAAGGAGTGAATGTATGGTGTTGCCCTACCTTAAGGGTTTTGATCAATAAAGAAGCGTTTATATCTATTCATATCTTTTTATTCTTGGGTTTATTTATATTTTCATATATTCTGGGTTAGATCTACAACACTTGATCCTCCAACTCTCTGCTTGCGTTCTTATGAACTGGGTAGCTCGTTTGGAGGTAGTGCTCGGGTCGAGTAACCAGTCGACCCCCCAGCAATGTCATCCGCAGTGCGCTGTAATTCTTCCTCCTTGACTGAAGCTTCCAACTCAGCGATTCTACGCTTATTCCTAGCCGTAGTTTGTGTTTCATACATTCTCTTTGCAGTTTGAAGCTCCTGATTTGCAGTGATGCTTCTACAGCTTCCCGTCTTCATGGTGCACCGACTGTCCTTTTCTTGTTGGCAGAAACACTTCCAAGAAATATAGTAACCCAGAGAGATGCCCGAAGGAATTACAATGGAGCTGGTTCCTGGGCTGGCTAATAAATAATCCTTCTCCATTCGGTTTCCCGTGTTGCCCTTGTTCAGACGAAGCGAGGTGGTAGTACTATCACCATAACTTCCCGGGAGGGCCGAGAATCCCGAGGGATGTCTCCAGATCCTAAAATGAATGTTGTTGTTTTCCGCTTGAGTACGTACCTGCCATGTGTCCCTTCTTGGTATGCGGCGGCGATATGCTCTGCAACCTTCCCTGTCATAAAACCTATCTGTTTTCGCCTGTTGTTGCCATAATTGTTTCCGCTGTGCATGTCCTTTCTTCCGGCGCCAACGATCCAAACTCCTGTCCTTACCGGCCCGTTCCATCATGCTTTACCGTTGGAGCCTGCCTTCTCCGGTTAAGCCCGGCCAGTGTTGCCGAGGTCCCGCTTGGCCAGCTGTAGGCACTTTTCCTTGAGGTCTGGACAGTCCACCTGTTGCCAACAGTTGTCCCATATCTCGTTTGGATTGTCAATGCCATAGTTTGCCAACTAGTCTGCCAACCCATTAGCCTTACGTCTGACTGCCTGAATAACTATCCCGTTCATCCCGACCATCAATTCTGCAATATTCTCCGTCACCTTGGCGAGCCTCCAGTTTTTCGTGGCTCGACTTGCTGTGATGCCTGCATAGATCTTCTTAGCAACTGAGATTACCAGAGATGAATCCCCTTCCACAATCACCTTGCTAGTCTACAAATTCTTTAGAATTCTAAGCTCGTGCTCAAGCGCCGCGAACTCCATCTCGTTGTTCGTGCTTTCTCCCAGCGCTCTACAGTATATATGTATAATTTCGCCACCCTGATTCCTTATGACTCCTCCAATCCCTGCTATCCCAGGGTTCCCTCTGGACGCACCATCAAAATTTAGCTTCAAACCTCCCTCCGACGGACAATTCCACTTGGTGGCTTCCGAATTTGGTTGCTGTTGGCGTCTCGGCGATGTGCTGCTGTGGTTCGCTTCCAATTGAAAGGGTTTTAGGATGAGTAAGTCACGATCTGATATCTTCTCTTTGGGATCCACTTTACATTTCGTTTGAATTAGTTGTTGAATGTTGGTTAAAACAGTTTCTTTGGAGTGCTCCGCATTTCTATATTCATCCTAGGATATTCGTCTATTGCGTTCTTTTCAGACTGTCCATAGAAGGAAGCCTGGCATGGTTTTCCAGACGCTGTTGACCCTTTGGTTATTGGAGAAGTTACTTTGCCAATTGAGGATAGTATTATGAATTGACCCTCTGTCTCTGTTGGAATCACTTAGAATTTCCTCCATCTAGTTCCATAGTTGATTCGCCCATTCACATGAGTTAAACAAGTGGTTTATTGTTTCTTCTTCAGCTAAGCACATTGGGCATCTAGAAGGTCCACTGAATCATTTTTTGCGTAAATTATCCCAGGTTAAGGTTCTGTTTCGCATCAGAAGCCACAGTAAAGTCTTGATTTTTGGCCAAAATTGGTTGTCCCAAACTTTGTTGCTCCATGGCACTGCCTCCTCCTGCTCAGCCTTTTCTATTATTTCCCTCGCTTTTTTTAATGAGAAATTGCCACTACCTTTCATACCCCATCTTAGCTTCTCTGCTTCTGCTTTCCGAATCTTTCTTTTTTGCATTTTATCATTAATTTTCTGTGTGCTTTCATTTCTTTCATTGTTGTTGCCGCTGTTGAGACTAATCCATTCCCTCCAGATGGGATCCCGATTGCTCTGATTCCAATAGTGGTGGACTATGTGCCTGCGTTCATTTTGGTTTGAGAGTTTGAGAGACGATAGTTCTGGGGTGTCCAGTTTTGGGAGTTGCTGCCAGGCATCCTCCCAAAACAGAACTATCCTGCCATTGCGGATTTCCCAGAAGCTGTTCTCCTACACTATGCTTCGGTTTTTGTGCGCAAGGTTCCATATGGGTGAGCCTTCCGGGACCTCTTGCAGTCTGACCATATGCTGATTGTTACAGTCGGGAGTGTACTTTTCTTTCCAATATCTAGCCCACGGCAAATTGGGCTCTTTTATCCACCTCCACCATAGTTTAGCACCACAGGTCCTGTTGACAATTGACGGATCTACGAGATTTAGTCCCCCCATGGATTTCGGCTTGCATAGCTTATTCCAAGCTACCAACGCCCATTTTTTCTTATCCCCATTGCCATTCCAAAGGAAGGATCTCTGAATGGTTCTCATTTGCTGTAGAATTCCCTTGGGAGCTGGTAGCATAGACAATAAGTACTGCGGTATGGCCTGTAACACTGTCTTAGTTAAAACTAAACGACCAGCGAAGTTTAAAGCCCTGTGCGTCCAATGTTTACATTTTTTCTCCATGTTGGCTAAAACCTTCTCCCAGTGTGTTTTCTACCAAGGTTTGAGAGTAAGGGGAGCCCCTAGATACCTCGATGGCAGATTGCCTATCCTGAATCCAAGTAGTTGAGACAGATGAGCCTGAATAGCCGGATGAGTATTGAAGAAGAAGATCGTTGACTTGGAGAAATTTATTTCCATTCTAGAGGCTTTACTAAAGAGGTTTAAGATATGCCTAAAAGCTAAGGCCTATTTGACTGTGGGGATTCCGTGTAACATTGTATCGTCCACGAACTGTCGATGCGTGGTGGCCGGTAGAGTTTTTATCGGTTGAAGACCCTTAATGATTCCATCAGCTTTCTTCTTGGCTATAATTCTGCTGAGACCTTCCATAAGAATGACAAACAGGAATGGGGACAGAGGATCCCCCTGCCTTATTCCACGCGATGGTGAGAAAGGTTCAAAGGGTGCTCCATTAACAAGGATTAAGAATCTTGAGGATTTGATGAGGGCTAAAACCCAGCTAATCCATTGCTTGCAAAAACCAAAAGCTTCCAGTATGGCTTCTAGGTACCTCCAGCTCACCTTGTCATATGCCTTCGAGAGATCAAGTTGCATCAGCATTTATGTTTCTTTCCTTGAGTGTAGAGTGTGGATCATCTCCTGGGCAAGGAGGATATTGTCTAATATCTGCCTTCCCTCTACATAGCCTGATTGTTCTTCAGATATGATGCCTGAAAGAATCGGCTTTAATCTGTTGGCTATAACTTTTGATATTATTTTGTAAATGACATTGCAGAGGGCTATAGGTCTGAACTTTTCAGGGGTATTGGCTTCCTCTACCTTAGGTATGAGCGCTATAAAGGTTGAATTGATGGATTTTAGGATTGATCCAGATCTTCTCGAGTCCTCAACCACATCCCACACTTCCTGCTTTACAATATGCCAACAGGCCTTGTAAAAGTTGATGGTGAACCCATCAGGTCCTGGAGCTTTGTCGTTTGGCATGCTATTTACCGCTTCTTCCACTTCTCCCAGTGTAATTTCCCTACAGAGGGCCCAATTCTGATCAGAGTTGATAGATTTGGGTATGGATTTTAGAAATTCCTTGATGGCTTCCTCTCTATCTAATTGCGGTTCCTGAGCTATGGAATTGAAGTGTTCCCAGAGCAGTGCTGATATGTCGTGGTGATTCTTCAGTGGTTCCCCATCTTTATTTTTCATCTCCAGAATTTTGTTTGCACTCCTATAGTCTAGAGCCGATCTGTGGAAAAATTTGGTGTTCTGCTCCCCTTCTTTTAACCATTGGATTCTTGATTTTTGTTTCCATAGGGTTTCTTCTTGTTTGCATCGATCGTGCCATTGATGAGTTAGACTTTTCTCCTGCTCGGCATATTCCTCATTACTGTGCCCAGAAGCCCAGTCTTTGTGGATTTGTTCCAACTTTTCTTCTATCCGGGTTTTCTCCTTAAAGATGTCCCAAAATGCTGTTTTGTTCCACTCCTTTATCTTTTCTTTTATGATTCTTAATTTCTTCTGTAAGTTAAACATTTTGGAGCCTTTTCCTTCCAGGGGTTCGGACCACCATTTCTCCACTAATTTGAGGAAGTTGGGGTGATCCAGCCAAAATTTTTCAAATTAGAATGGTTTGTTCCTCGGAGTGCTCTGCACCGCAACTGTGAGTGAAATTGGCCAGTGATTCGAGCCTCCAGTTGGGAGGATATCTGATTCTACAGTGATGCCATCCATTATGATATTATGAGAAATCAAGAATCTATCCAAGCGAGAAGCAATCAATCTTTCTCCCCCTCTTCTGTTATTCCAAGTGAAGTTGCCACTCTTGGGGAGAATATCTACTAATTTAACATCATCAATGAAACTGGTGAAAGCCTCCGTATCCTTGTTTAGTTTTCTTAGACCCCCTTTCTTCTCCAGAAGGGTAGTTATCATGTTGAAATCTCCCCCTATAATGCATTTAGACCTTGGGTATCTAGCAATGAGTTTATTTAAGGAATTTAAGAAACTTATTTTGTCCTCTGTTCTTTGTGGTCCATATACATTAACACATAAGAAAGATTCAGAGTTACCTGTGATTTGAGCTTCCACAGCAATGAAATGTTTGTTCGCTTCGGCAGAGATCACCTGAATATCTCTTGTATCCCATAGCGTTGCTAGGCCGCCTTCTCGGCCTTGACTTTCTACTTTTAGATAATTTATATTCCTTCCGATCTTCTTGTTTATCTTGGCCATGCTGGAGCTGCTGCATTTGGTTTCTTGAATGAACATAATCTCCGGATTGAACTTTTGAAATTTACGCTTCAATACTCTTTGTTTTGCTTGGCCGTTCAGCCCTCTAGCATTCCAAGATATGATCTTCATGATTAACTTAAGGTTTTAATGGTAGGACGAGAAGGCGTTGAGTGTCTTCATCTTCCTTGAGTTGATCATTATCATGCCTAGCTCCTGCAGAGCCTCACCATTTGTCCTTCTGCCTCGTCATTTATTTTGTTTGGAGCTGGATGAGTTCCATGTGAGACTTTTGGAGTGCGTACCACTCCCTTTTGCTACACCTAGCTTCCTATTTTGCTTTTCTAATTCTACTTTCTGCCTTGCTATGAACATATCATTTACCTTCCTGATTTCTTCCTCCGGTGTGTTTTCTATGCCTTGCGTTTTCCATTTCTCAGCTATAACTGGTAGATTCATTCCTTCCCTGACTAGCACCTCCTCCAGCTCGAGATCCTCACTTCCTCCATCGCTGGTAAGCATGTCTGTATCCTCCTCCTGCTCTTCTGGTCTCTCCTGCTTTTGGACTTCACTAATGTCCTTGTTCCCTTCCGCTTCTGTCCTGGTTTGTTCTTCCCTTTCCTTATGCTCCTTATCTGCTACTTGGGTTTTATGTCCATCCTCTGATTTTGATTCTAGATCTAAGATCTCAAAAGTATTATTGCAGTTGGTTCTATTTGTTCCCGCCTTGTTCATTCTTCTTCTATTGGCTCTCTGCCTTGACTTTGGTATGATGAAGTTATCTTTAGCTTTATTCCCCTGCTCTGTTTTAGTGTCTTCTTCCTTCTTGTTCATTGGGCATTCCCTTATTAAATGTCCGTGTTCATGACATTTGCGACATCGAAATGGGATCTGCTCATAGTCTATTTCCTGAAAGTAGTCTTCATCTCTATATTCAAGCCATAACCCTTCATGCAATGCTCCCGAAACATCCATTTCAATACATATTCTTGCGCATGAGGTGTATTTCTTTTGCAAGGTTGCCTCCGAGGCTTTGATAAAAGTGCCCAGCTGATCTCCAATTTGCTTGAGAGCATTTGAACCCCAATAATCTATTGGGAGAGAGAATAATCTAATCCAAACTGGAACTTGAGTAAACGATTCTTTTTCTGGGGAGAAGTTTGCCTTCCATGGTCGCATGTACAGCCCAGTTAAGGCCATGAAATATGGGTCTCCATCAAAAATCTTGTCCTTATCTTCCAGGTTGGTGAAAACAACGGTGAAGAAACCTTTAGCTCCCAGGTGCAATCTAACATCCCCTTTGGGCTTCCGATGCTATATGATCCATTGACATAGGGCCCTTTCCGTAGGCCACATGCCCATAAACTTGCAAATGACTGCATGTTCCACCATGTGCTCTCGGTAAGCTTGTATCTCCGGATCCGTGATTACAACCCTTAGGTTATCAGTTTTTATTGGTTTGCAGATCTCATTCGTTGTAGAGTGCTTGTTGTGGCTCGAGCTTGTGTCCCCTTTCTTTTCTTTGTTCTCCCGCTTGTTGTCTGCGTTCTCCCTTTCTTCTTCTGACTGTTTTTCCTTGTTATCTGTCATTTTTTGTCCTGATGTGGCTTTGTTTTCATTGTTTCCCGGCCCGTCATCTTCTGCTCCTCTGACTTCTGTATTGTTGTCTTGATCCCGAGATTCTGACTCTTTCTCTCACGTTCTTCTGCTTTTGCATGATTATTTGTTTATACGAAGGGGTCCCAATGGACCCCTCTGCCCCCATCCGGGTTTTCAGCTCTTGACCCTTTCTGAACAGTGCTGCAAACCGGGGTCTGTGCGCTGCCAGGTCTGAAGCGATTTCAGTTTTTCAGAAAACTAGGGTTTTCGTGCTACAGAGCTCCGGTCCTATAGAATTTTTTTTTAACTTAATATTTTCAATAGAAAGAAGTCTAAATTATTAAGTGGTGAACTTGATAACTATTTGGACTAATTTGGAAAATGCCTATGATCAAACTTTGTGGTGGTGAATAGGTGACTATTTAGACTAATTTGGAAAAGGCCTATGATCAAACCTTGTGGTGGTAACTATTTAGATTAATTTGGAAAATGCCTATGATCAAACCTTGTGGTGGTAACTATATAGATTAATTTGGAAAATGCCTATGATCAAACCTTGTGGTGGTGAATTGGTAACTATTTGGACTAATTTGGAAAAGCCCTATGATCAAACTTTGAGATTGTCACCATGGATTTAATTTGATTGTTAGATTGTTTTTTGATGGGTAGATTGTTTGTCATAGGGTGATTTGTTAGCCAAATATAGTTGAAATTTTCGCAAAATTGTTAATTTTAATTGCAAAGATGGGTTAGGAAGGTGTACAAATTGTCAAATTTAACTAGTAGGTTTGTTTTGAAATTCCAAGTTAGTATATCCAAATCCAACAACTTGCAATCTAGATATACTAGAAATCTATGATTTGGCAAGAATCGAGACTTTCGAATAAGGGTAGTTTATTTTGTTGACTTGAGAACATAATGGGCCATGTACTCTAGGATTTGAATTGTGGTCGTGAGGGTTTTTTACTGAAACTTATCATTAAACCACATATTATGCTCTCTCTAGTCTAACTTGTGCTATTTATTTGGAATATAGCTTACAAGGAGAAATTAAATTAGCCTAGATTTATTTGATATTGGATCTACCAAGTGTGTAGAGGGATCACTCTAATAGAGGTTTGCATATCAAGAGATTTGAGATGGAACTAGGTTTGGTGCTTGTGGCTAAGTTTACGCTGGTTTGCATGTGATATATTAATTTGGGTATATTTGGGTAGTTTTCTCTTTGGAATCTTGGGAGAATTTTAGAAGGCTAAAATTGTGACTAGCATTTTTTTCTTTTCTATTGACAACTTGAACTTAATATTTTTTGGATAGGAAGGAGTTTAAATTATTAAGTGGTGAATTTGTAATTCTTTGAACTAATTTAAGACTTGTATCTAACTTTGTTTTAAATTATTAAGTGGTGAAAGGGTAATTCTTTGGACTAATTTGGAAAAGGCTTGTGATCAAACCTTGTTTTAATTTTAAGAGTTGAATTTTTTCTTTATACTAATTTGGAAAAACCTTGTTTTAATTTTAAGAGCTGAATTGGTAATTCTTTAGACTAATTTGGAAAAGACCTATAGAGAATTTTAGAAGGCTAAAATTGTGACTACTGTTTTTCTTTTTCTTTTCTATTGACTACTTGACCTTAATAGGTTCAATCATGAAGAAGTCTAAATTATTAAGTGGTGAATTTGGTAACTATTTGGACTAATTTGGAAAAGGCCTATGATCAAACCTTGTGGTGGTGAATTGGTAACTATTTGGACTAATATGGAAAAGGCCTATGATCAAATTTTGTGGTTGTTACCAGGGATTTAGATTGTTTGTCATAGGGTGATTTGTTTGTAATTATTAAGTGGTTAATTGGTAACTATTTGGACTAATTTGGAAAAGGCCTATGATCAAACCTTGTGGTTGTAATCGGATTTAATTTGACGAGTAGATTGTTTGTCATAGGGTGATTTGTTTGCTGAATATAGTTAAATTTTTTGCAAAATTGTCAATTTCAATTGCAAAGACGGGGTTGGGGAGGTGTACACATTGTCAAATTTAACTAATGGGTTTGTTTTGAAATTCCAAGTTTGTATATCCATTATCCAACAACTTGCAAGCTATATATACTAGAAATATATGATTTTGCAAGAATTGAGACTTTTGAATAAGGGTAGTTTATTACGTTGAGCTGAGAACATAATGGGCCATATTCTCTAGGATTTGAATTGTGGTCTTGATGGTTTTGTACTGAAACTTATCATTAAACCAAATATGCTTATAAGGAGAAATTAAATTAGCCTAGATCTATCTTAATATTGGATCTACCAAGTGCCTAGAGGGATCTCTCTAATGGAGGTTTGCATATCAAGAGATTTGAGATGTAACTGAGGTTTGCATATCAAGAGATTTGAGATGAAACTAGGCTTGGCGCTTTGTAAATTTAGAGTCAAGATAGACCTCATTGGTTATAATTTAGAGTTAAGAGAGTTAAGATGGATCTCCCTTGGTTACAAGTCAATCAAATTAAGCTTGGCCCCATGGTAAATAGTTCCATTTCAATTTTTACAAATAATATAAAATAATGAAGTTTGCAAAAGTAACTGCGCCAAAGAGTAATACTTTGTTGCAATGCTTTATATTCTGTAAATTTTATTGCTTAGATTACTTTTAAATATTGAAGTTGGAAACATTGGCTATGAGGGTGAAGATTAAGTTGATGAACACGTAAATAAGTTTTATAATAATAAATAAATATTTTTCTCTTTGGAAATATTATGGGAAAGAAAATAATAAATACCCTTGAGAAAATAGTGGGACTTGGAGAGATTAGGGGATTTGATCAAAGAAGCATGAGTTGGGAAAAGTTTCTAGAAGTGCAATTTGTTGGTTAGGTGGAATGTGTTGATTTCTATTTCCTTAACAAGGAAACATAAGTTGGAGAAAGTGGCTAGGAGCAATTTGTTGGTTGGGTGGAATGTGTTGATTCTTAGCCTATTAACAAGGGCGGTAAGTAAAACAATACTATATTGTGAATAATAGATAGATTTTATTCTATGGATTAAGTTTGTAAATATATTAACTAGTTGTGAATAATGGATAGGTTTTATTCCTTACAAAGATATTAACTAGTTGTTTGTTGATATACCTCTACCTATAGTGATGGGTATGTTGAGGTAATCACGAATTTAAACAATTTTTGATAAATTAATTGAATAGTAAGTTATAAGAATAGCTTCGGCGTGAATCACATAATTGGTCAATTCTATTCGATAATTATTTACCTAAAGAATGGACAAAAAGAAATAGTGTATAGAGCAAAGATTTTTTTTACATAATTAAAGAAATACATAGATTCATGTATAGGAAAATTTGTAGTGTTACATATCTTTATTTTGTTAAAGAGATTAGAAAATTACCTAGAAACCTTAATATATACTTAATTCAAACATGGAATAAAGGATAAAATTTGCTTCTCCCAAATTATGTTTAATAAGTCTTTTGAATATTGATATTGAGAAGAGAAAAGAGATTGATGCATATATTTGGGGACATAGGTTGAAATAGTTAATTTGAAACTGTTGTTAGGAAAGTTATATGTATATGTAATTTGGTTACTGGTTAAGGTTGTAGAATATGTCATTTGGTTACTTCTTACTTGTAAGATGGTGTAGATATTGATGGAATGTGAATGATATGTATTAAATGAAAAAAATAATTGCTTGTGAAATGTATTTAGTTATTACAATCACTAATATACAATTAGTTCTCTAGATGATTATTTATTATGTTTTGATCAAAGAAAACTTGGAATTAAGAGATTCCAGGACTAGAGAGTTAAGAGATTGTAAGGTTACAAAAGCACTAAGTATAGAGTTAAGAGATTGTAAGGTTACAAAAGGACTAAGTATATCAACCAGAGATGATTATGTTAAAAATGAATTACTAACATACTTATATGTAAATAAAAATCTTCAAGAAAGCCTCCTAGTTCTTGGTAGACATATATTTGTATAGGAACATCGAATTAGTACTAGTCAATAGAACAAATATATACCTAGAGACATGAAAAAGGGATTTGGGAACCATAGCTAACTAAGGCATAGAATGGCAACTCTAATCGAGAGCGAATCCATTAAGTTGTATACAAATGTTTTGAACTATGTGTAAACAAGAAGACCAAATAAGGTATAGAGGGACAATTCTAATAGAAAGTGAATCCAATAAGTTGTATACAAAATTTTTGAACTGTGTGTAAACAGTAGGACTTGTAATAGTGTAAATAATCTAGACATAAATGTAAGTGAAATCTTAATTCCCTGAAATATGGTATACACAACTAAGATAAATTTTGATTGAAGTTATGGAATTGGAATGAGGAAAGATTTCAGGTAGTTGAAAGAATAAATATTATTACACGTAATAAATAAGATCTTTGGACAATATGGGTAAGAGCTATGCATAAGTGAATACAAAATACAAAGAATACAAAGAATTGACTAGACCAACCAATAGTGTGGATAAGATTTGTTTATTTTATTCCTAACGAAAAAGCCAAATTTTTTAGTAATGATAGAGTATTAATATACAAAATCAAATGAGTAGCTCTACCATACTCCAAAGTTACAATGATTAATTCTTTACAAAAGAATAAATTAAATAAATTCAATTTTAAAACAAAAGGTAAAACCCTTGGTTATAAGAACAAAAAGGTGATCGCCTCGGTCACTATAACCAAATCAGCCTTTGTCACTATCAACCAAATCTCTCCATACGATTCAACTTGTAAGAAGGACAAAATCAAGGGTCGTCAAAGACGTCTTTTTTTTGTAAGCTTGGCAATACATTTCCTTCCATTCATTGCAAATCATCAAGTAGGTTACAACCATAAAAATCATTATGTGGCCTCAGTGGGAAACCAGGTTTGTTGGCTATCGAATTGCATTGTATGCCATCTAAAAATTATACAATTCGAGTTTGTCTACCATAACCTTATAGGACTTAAAGTCTGGAAACCACCTACATACCATATCACTATAAACATAAATGCTAAATGACATATACATTAGAAAACAATAAAAAATGATATTAGACATAATCCTAAAGCGATCTATTCATCTGATGACTCCACTAAAGCGCGGTCTTTTGCATTTGAGCCTGGCAGTTCATATTGGGGTAAAGGAATGTGACACGTTCAATGCGACCAACGCGAGCATTCTGCTGTTGGATTTGAAGTTGAATCAACTGAAGTTAATTTTGAATCCCCTGAAGACTGGGGTCGGGATTCATATAAATAGTTGGAGAGGATATAATGGCTTTGGCTATGATGCTCTTCATCAACCAGAAAAGATGCACTAATTTCTTGTACAGAGTAAGGCGGTCTCGAATATGACTAGGGTCTAGAATCAACCCATTCCAATCATTTTCCAGGAGCTCAATTTTTTCCTTCTGATTCAATTATGCCTCCCAAGATGAAATCAATTGCTTCACTTGGGTGGTGTTGGGAACGGGTCCCCTGGGGTCATTTTTGGGGCTAAAATCCTAAGTTTGGGGCAGAAAGCCTGAATTTTGTACAAATGAATGTAAAGTCTCCGCATGTTGTGGCCACAGAGTGCGAAGATAGCAAGAGTCAAAAATGGTTTCTGCCCTTAGTTTAGATATCTTGTGTCGGTTTTAGAGATCTGCCCTTGGTCCGTGGACCATGGGATTGTATAAAAAGGGAGTCTTATAAGTAGAGTAAAAGAAGAGGTATAAGTGTTTAAGGAGTCTGTGAAGAGCTAAGAGCAAGAGTCTTAGCATAGGAAGGAGCTCTACCGCTGAGTGCATAGAGGCCTAGGGTAGAAGTCCGCCGCTGAGTGCGCGGACTCCTGCAGCTGTGTGCGCTAGAGTTTGTAATGAAAATATGAATTATCAATAAAGAGAAGTATTTTGAAATTACCGTTTATTTTTCCTCTGTGGATCGCATGTGATTATGTTATGTTAAGTTTTGGGTTTATGTTATAATGCTAATTTGACGTGTGAATATATATGTTTCTATCTGTTATATGAACACAAATAAGGATATATGTTTATGCGAAGACAATCTCAATTACACAGTAAAATTGGCGAACACTTAAGATAATTCAGGAAACCATACAATAACGCAGTATCAAAAGCGTGTAAGTACCTAAGCCACTGGTTAGGGTTGCGCGAAGGATGATCGTATACCTTTGCAGTGGTTTTAAGAGACGAAAGAAAAGTACATTGATAAGCCCTAAAAGCTTATTGATTTGCGCAAAGGGTTTAAGGTATAAAACCAACATCACAACCATCTCAGGGTGTGGAAACTTGGTTCTTGCATCCCCCCATACTTCTTCCAGTGAGACTTAGGTTCGCATTCCACGGACTGATGCTGAAAGGTCCAGTAGTGTAGGGATTTGCTTGGCCGACTAACGCTGAACGTGGGTTAGGGCTCATCAAGCCAATGAATGGTTCTGTTGCTAGGACCGGGATCTGCATAACGAGACGTGTGATGTCGCATCATTGGAATCCAAATAAGGAGATTGAAAACTCGTTGGATAGGATAATTTACAAATTCGCGGCGCGAGAAAACATGAATCTGCGATTAACAAAGGAACAATGGTTGGATAGATATTTGTACACAGAAATTCACGAAATATTCTTATGTTCTTTTCCAGTTGAATTATACGAGTGGATCGCGAAGTTGGCAGACAACCAGGGAAGGTGGATTGTTGACAATTCGATTGTCTGGACCTCGGAGTTAGTGCCGAGATTGGAAGCCTCTCAAGATAAGATCACACGTTTTGTCGATCATTGGCTCGACCGTATCATAGGAGGTTTTGTGACAAAGTTCGCGGTTGATATTTCGGTCAGCGACATCGAAGGAGAGCGCCACTTCTTCAAAGGGCCGTGAGGTAAGTATTTGAAATCACTAAGTACTTGGATTAAGATGCTCTTGTGTGAAAAACGAGTCATGTAGTTACCTTGATGTTTGGAGTTATGCGAAGTGGAAGGTATTTCAGGGACGGAGGAAGAAAAGGTCCTGAGTATAGCCCGCTGATTGAGCCTCCTTTGAGTGACGACGAAAGAGCAACACAGGTTTCCCTGTTAAGCGCTATTCAATTGATAAGACAAGGGTTCCCACGGATACCTACATCACCTCCATCTTCACTTCCACCACTTACCCCATCGCCCACACTACTGCCACCTCCACCATTGTTCAATATGGCAAACTCCGTAAAGCTACTTGTATTCAAGGGCATAGGAAAAGAAGATCCGGACCAGTTTTGGTTTGTCGAAAAGCTTGTATAGAAAGCTCAGGGTATCACAGACGATCAAATGAATAAAGCAACACTGATTAGTGCTTTGCAGGACCACGAACTGATGTGGTACATTAAGTACAATACTGATAACCCGATGTCTGCGTTGGCAGATATCCAAACTGTGTTGAATAGGGAGTTCAGTAGACCTAAGTATGAAGCGCAATCAATTGTGGGATTCAAGAAGATCATGACGAACCTTGGGGAGACGCCTTGGGATTTGGATCAAATATTGAAGTGTACGTTCTGTGAAGCTAACATGAACCTAACTGATGGGCAACACCACGAATGAGTCATTGCCTTGCTCTTTCCCCACCTAAGGGTTGTGCTATCACAACAAAACATCGAGACCCATACAGAAGCTCTGGAAACCGTGATGAGACTGAATGAGACACCAATGCAGGATGCTGATCTGGAGGTTCAACAGATTCACGCGCAGTTGCAGAATCTTTGCCTCGAAATGCAAAGTCTAAAGAAAGATAGAACAGCGCGACCGGAGGTGCGCGAAGAAGTCTAGTGCCTAAAATGCAAAGGTCAGGGGCATGAAAAGGATCATTGTCCCATCTTTGCGAACTATGTTGCAGCAGGGGGACCAATGCCTCTAAGGCTAAAGGCTGCAGCAGGGCCAAGTATAGGGCCCACGCTATGGTGTACTATATGCGAGGTTGCTGGGAAACATACGATCGACAATTGTCATTTGCTACAGAAATTCGTACAGACACCACAACAACTCTTATGCAATTTATGTTAATCAGTATGTCCTGACAAGCGCAATTGTCGTAGTTATGAATTAATGATGGACAAGACACCTACATACAGGGTGCAGGCAAAGACACGACCTCCGGACCAAGGTGTTGGGGGAGTGCGAGGTGAGTATCAGGGGCACGATGGAAGTCGAGGTGAAGGGGGGCTTGGTGGAGGCTGAGGGCAGTGTATTTGTTACAATTGTGGAGGACCAAGACACTACACGAGAGACTGTCTGAATCCGATGCGACTGTCATGCTGCTACTGTACTTAGTTTGACCATGCGACTGAGGATTGCTTTATATTGTTGGCTAAGATTCGCGAAAAGGGGCGCAGCTTCCACATCCAACACAAAACCTCCAAATGATGAGGGTTGAGACTCGTGAGGAAGACCCTAAAGTAAACATTTTGCTGCAGAGTGGAACGATGACTAACAAGGATAAAGGGAATCAACCTACAGAAGGTGAGTGGGTCTGTAAAGCACCAGAAAAAGAAACTGGGTTTGATCTAGAGCGCGCAAAAGAAACATCTATGGAAGCAAAGAAAAGCTTCACTGAGGCCTCTACCTTAGGAAGTGAGGAGAAACCAAGCACTATTTGTTGGGTGGACACTTTAAGATGTATACGAATCATTCCACGTTTTAGTACCTGGGCAACAAGCTTGTGTTGGGGGGGAAAGTATGTAGGTTTTTGCTATTGTTCCGGGAGTACGACTTCGAAGTTATTGTGAAGCCAGGATGATTGAATGCGGAACCTGATCGTCTGTCGTGCATTGAAACTGGAGAGGAACCTACTAATTTAGAGGAAGGACTGCTTATCGCACAACTCTCTGCAGTGCGAGTTGCGAAAGTCACTTTGAAGATATTATCCACTTCCCAACGACAGGATCGGCTCCGGAAGGTTATACAAGTCAACAGAAGAAGGCACTGCTAATGCGCACAACAGATTTTTCTATCATTGCGGGGCACTTGTATAAAATGAGGTTAGATGAAAGATTGCGACGTTATGTGCCTAACTTTGAACGAAGTAGCATCCTCGCTGAGGCTCATGGAGGAGATGTAGGAGGACATTATGCAGAGAAAGCAACAGCGCAGAAGATTCTACGTGCTAGGTTGTGGTGGCTAACCATGCATAAGGATTCAAAAGCATATTGTAGGGCATGTGATGCATGTCAAAGGACTGGCAGGTCGTCGTGGAGGGATGAGCTACCTCTGATGCCATAGGTGACGTTACAACCATTGGAAAAAAGGGCAAATGACTTTGTGGGACCAATTCAACCACTAGGAAAGAAGACGAGTGCGCGGTACATCATCACCGCGATTGAGTACTTGACCAGATGGGCAGAGGCATAGCCTGTGAAGGACTGCACAGGTTGAGTATCTCCTAACGAGATTCGGGTGTCCAAAGATCTTGATGAGCAATTGTGGTACACACTTTCTTAATGAAACAATTAGCGCATTGACAAAGGAATTTCACATGTATCATCAGAAAAGTATGCCTTATCATCCACAGACTAATGGGACGGTGGAAGCGTTCAATAAGATACTGGACAACGCGTTGATGAAGGTCTATAATGCTCAAAGAAATGACTAGGATGTGCGCGTACTAGTGGCGCTATGGGTCTATAGAATGACTTGCAAGAAGCTGACTGGACAAACGCCTTTCAGACTCGTGTATAGCGTCGAAGTTGTGATGCCAATGGAATGCATTGTACCTAGTCTGCACATAGTGACACTCACAAGAATGGCGGATCGTGGAGCCCTTAAAGAGAGGCTTGTGCAGCTAGCAGAGCTTGAGGAGGACCGATTTCTCGCTGGATTTTATCAACAAGTTCAAAAGGAGAGCAGAAATGCATGACATGATTGGCACATCAAACTGCGCAGCTTCAAGATAAATGATCTGGTATTGTTATATGACTACAAATTTGATAAATTTCCAGGGAAATTTAGGATGAAATGGCTAGGGCCGTATGTCATCAAGGAGATTACCGATGGTGGAGCAATTCAACTGGTCAAATTGAATGGAGAACCCTTCCCAGGGAAGGTGAATGGCAGTCGATTGAAGCCATACACCGGTGATCCAACTAGGTGACTATATGAGGGAAGCACAGTCTTAGTGCTTCAGGCAGCTAAGAGGAAGTGCGAGACTATAAACTACATTGCCCGGGTCAGAGAGCTACGCGATTGGGGAACTGCATGGAACGAAGAAATGTCACAAAGCCCGCAAAAGCGCGCAGGGAGCTGCACTACCAAAGGAAAAACTACGCAAGACAACCAAAAAATGACCATTAAAGTCACTATTCATGATTTGACGATATGAAAAAACAACCAAATGGAGCGGGGGGGGGGGGGGGGGGG
>APFE030658215.1:37167-61043 GCA_000404065.3 Pinus taeda
GGAGGGCAACATAGTCGGAATTTATGGACCAGATCTTTGAAAATCTGCCGCAAATCTAGTATTAATGAACCGATTGTGGGGGGAACGGTCAGATTTGAATTCGAAAATTCCTATAAACTACAAAGGGTTGCCCAGTGGAAAACACTTGGCATTTTGAGAATTGAGGTGTTGAGCTCTGAGGCGCACATGAACCGCGAAAACTTTGAAGTTTTGATAGCAAGTTGAGTGTTTGAGACGTTGCCAAAGGAGACACAAGAGTTGTTGCATAACATCATGTCGACGCCAGTTGAGATTGTAAATGTTGGGGAAGCAATGAGGACCGAAGGAGATGTTCCAGTGGTAGCCATGGCAGCTGAGGAAGCTTCCCTGGAGGTTGTAACTGCGAAAGTACTAGCTGAAGTACCTAAGTCACCATGGTCGCCCAGGCCAAGGCCTACTCCGACCAAGGAGGGTTTGAAGAACAATAAAGGCAAGCAAGCCGTGACACCGCAATCGGTGCACGCATCACCTAGAAAGCACCCACAGAAGGATAAGCCCACCGCGCAGGAAAAGGGCAAGGTAATTGACTTAGAACCGATAGAAGAGGTCGAAAAAATCCCCATGGATGATGAGGATATTGGGATGGAAATCGAAGATGTTGAGGTTGAGGGGTCTGACCCCATTTCTAAGCTACCTAAGTACATTCCTTCGTGCAGGGGTAAAATGAAGGTGCTGAAGGATATTGATGAGAGTAAGGTCACCCTGTACACACCCCTACTACCAGAGAAAATTGTCTTTGAGGGATCACACTTGGGGCGTGCACCCCTTTTAAAATTGGAAGACTGGGATTTAGCTGACATGGAGCGTTTCCCTCATTTAGCAACATAGTAACTTATGCACCGTGTCTTCCACAAAACATTGGAATGACTGCTTTGGAGCCGAGGTAGTGGCTGAAAGGCGTGGACAAGGCAGGCTTGCTAAACCTGCTGTGGGTGTTGCATTACAACCGCGCGCCCATCATGATGATCGTGATCAAGAAGCTGCTGTGCTTGGTGCATGATGGGTGTCTGTGGCTGGAGGGGTCAATACCCATCACTGACATGTTGATCCATAGGGCCACGCGTCTGCTGCACTCAGGAGAAAATCCGGCCATGGCGTTCTGCGGAAAGGCCGACGAGCATGCTTTTGCTAAGGCAATGAAGGAAAAATTCAAGCTAGTAAAGAAGTCGTGTGACTATGCCATCACAAGTATCTATGACCCTACGATCAAAGTGGTGACACAAATCTTGGCAGGAAAGGTCATGAAGAAGTGTTGCACAGATGAAGTTCCGGCACTAGTGATAACTTTGGCATCCCAGTGCGCGGAGGGCATACAATTTAACTGGGTGTGCTACCTCTGCGGTGAGTTCCTTGTGAACAGCTACGAGCCCTAGGATCATAGTAAGACATTCCACTATGCATGGCTACTATTGTCCATAGTGCTGGTTGTGTGGGAGCTACCCAAGGATAGCCAGTTTCCTCCAGTCGCGCTAGACCTACCAGAAGCAGGGAAGTTCGCTTCGCTGTGGGCTACGAAGGATCCCCAGCAGATCAAGGACAACAAGATCTTCTGGATCTTGATGGAGATGAGTAACCGTATGGCCATCAACTGCAAGCAGCGGTTGTCACCAACAAATTTTGATAGGCTCCAGGAGTACGTGGAATTCAAGGCCGACTTCCACCATGTCTCAATACGTGCACGAAAGGACCCTGAACAGAAGTGGCATGACCTGCCATGGCCACAAATGACGCGATTGCAACAGTCCTCGACCGCTGGCCAGCAGATTGGTGCACTGCCATGGACTTGACAACAGGATCTAGCAAGTACGCCGCACAACGAAAGAAGGAAGAAGCCAAGCTGAAGATGGAATAGTTCACTATGAACAAATGAAAGGAGGCCGAGGATAAGGCCAAGGCAGAGCGCGTTGTCGCGAAGCAGACGGGTGGGCAAGTAGAGGAAGAGGAGCACGGCTCTGACCGGAGTTAGAAGTCGCCTTCCCCGGAGCTAGAAGAAGAAGACGAATAGATGGAGCAGGGAGGAGCGGACCCAGAGACGGCTCTGTTATGCACCAAGCGCATTAGAGATCTAAAGAAAGTAGGGTCGCGGAGGAATTCCAAGGCTCGCAAGACGTCTCTTAGCTGAATCACCCTAAGGGAGCGGGACTTGAACGACATAGGTGATACAGTGAGGGATGCCACTACGAAACTGTTGCAGCAATTCGAACAAAAACAACAACACGATTTGGATGCTATCAAGACAAGTCTGTGTGAGATGCAGATCCACGCATCGCAGGTACAGACTAGCACGACGTCAATCAGTTTGGCACCTGGCACCTCCGAAGCCGCAGGGATGTTGTGCACACGAGATCCTCGACAAATAGTGCTGCCGGATGGAGCACTGACTACAGAGATAGATGCTGAGAGGCCCGCTGTCAACACCCTCAAGGGAGTTGGACTTAACTTGGCCGCGCTTCCCAGTGAGGCGCTTCACCTTTTGCAGGATGACGTGATCGCAGAACTGTGGGCCCATGAACAATGCGCGTTACAGGTCATCAGTGAGCAGAAGATCAACAATGCTGAGATGGTTGTACTAAGAGACTCCGCCATTGACCTCGTGAAAGACATTATGGAGAAGAGACAGCACATGGCTAAGGTTGTGGCTGAGGCATGCAAATCTGTCCTGGAGCTGGACATTCCCGAGGCTGAGCCAGTGGATGTGTGGGTTCGAAAGCTTGCTATTGGAGTACGCGACTCACACACAAAATTGGCAAAGGTCTAGTTGGAACTGAACCTCAAAGTCATAGAGTTGCAGTTGAAGGCCTAACCTTCGACTTTGCTAGAAATCAGAGAACAATGTGAGTCAGTTGTGAAAGACGCTGTACCAGCAGTGGACAATGCAATAAAGGACTGCACGACACTCTTTGAGCAGTCATTAGAGGTGGTCACCAGCCTGCAGGAAGAACCCACTGTGCAGAGGCTGGAAACAAGAGTGCTTGAGCTGTAGCAGCGCTACGACGAAGTTAAAGCGATGACATGCATTGTCGCCATCACGTAGAGTCTGGCAAAGCTGCAAGAGGCCAAGACTTTGAAAGAGCAGGTAGATGCAGCTCAGCACAAGGAAGTAGTGCTGAAGTATCACTTATAACCTTGGTTTCACGAGGCCTATTTGATAATGGCCACAATTGAAGGCAAGCTGGCTAGTTTGTAGAAGACTCAGCAGAAGATTTAGTCAGACAGCGCAGGGCCAACAACGGAGCAGCTGGTCAAGGAGATGAAGTAGGTGGTAGCACATTATGCCCCCAAAGTTGTAGTAGTCCAAGTCGAGCTGGAGGTCTTTGCGCCAACTGAGTGACTCGAGGGCGAGTCACCATGTTTGTGTTGGGGGCCTGTTGGGAATAGGTCCACTGGGGTCATTTTTGGGACTAAAAGCCTAAGTTTGGGGCAGAAACGCTAAATTTTGTACAAAGGAATGTAAAGTCTCCGCATGTTGTGGCCACAGAGTGCGAATATAGTAAGAGTCAAAAAGGGTTTCCGCCCTTATTTTAGATATCTTGTGTCGGTTTTAGAGATCTGCTTTTGGTCCGCGGACCATGGGATTGTATAAAAATGGAGTCTTATAAGTAGAGTAAAAGAAGAGGTAGAAGTGCTTGAGGAATCTGTGAAGAGTTAAGAGCAAGAGTCTTAGCGTAGGAAGAGGCTATATGCAGCTAAGTGCGTAGAGGCCTAGGGTAGAAGTCCGCAGCTGAGTGTGCAGACCCCTTCAGCTGTGTGCGTAGGACAGATAGAGTCTGTAATGAAAATCTAAATCATCAATAAAGAAAAGTATTATGAAATTACCATGCATTTTTCCTCTATGGATCGCATGTGATTATGTTATGTTAAGTTTTGGGTTTATGTTATAATGCTAATTTGATGCGTGAATGTGTATGTTTCTATCTGTTATATGAAAGAAAAAAAGGGTATATGTTTACGCGAAGACAATCTTAATTACACGGTAAAATTGGCGAACACTTAAGATAATTCAAGAAATCTTACAATAACGCAATAACAAAGGCGCGTAAGTACCTAAGCCACTGGTTAGGGTTGCGCGAAGGACGATCGTATACCTTCACGGAGGTTCTTAAAGATGAAAGAGAAAGTACATCGATAAGCCCTAAAGGCTTATCGATCTGCGCAAAGGGTTTAAGATATAAAACCGACATCAAAACCATCTTAGGGTGCAAAAACTTGGTTCTTGCATCCCCCCAAACTGCTTCGGGTGAGACTTCGATTTGCACTCTGCGGACTGATGCCGAAAGGGCCAGTAGTGTAGAGATTTGCTTGGCTGACTAACACTAAACCTGGGTCAGGGCCCATCAAGCCAACAGTGGGAGTCCCATTGTTATAAGCCTGAACCATTTCTTGCAAGATGTGGGCATCAAATTTTTTGGCTTGTTGTCTTGGAGGCTTGCCTAAAGTCGAGCCCCTACCCTTTATTTTACCAGCCTGAGGTTTACGACCACAAGCTCCATGCCTAGAGGCACTAACACCCAGAGAAGGATTGATCCGGATTTAAACAGGAATGCAACAAATTACAGAGATAACCATAAACACAAATATGCAGCGGAAATACTACTTCATTTCATTAATGTAAAACATTGAAATATGCTTACAAACAAAAATGGAAATAAACCCGCTAGGGCAATGGTAGCTTATCTCTGAGAAGAGATGTGGTGGCTACATGCCTCTGCACTATGTTATAATGACTTTTGAAGGCCTATTTATTGTTAAGAAATAATGGAAAACCCTTAACATCCCAAAACTTAACCCTAGAAGATGAAACACCAAATTGTGGGCCCCGTTTTGGGTAATTTGGTACATCAACTTCCCGAGGTCGTAACTTTGGCACACGATCTTCGTTTGATGCGTACAATAGCTCGTTAGAAAGAGCTATCTGATCACTACAATTTTTGGAAGAGATAAATTAGTCCATGGATCCATGTTGCTCCCAGATTTCCCAAAAAACGTCGTTTAGGGCCTTAAAACGGCTCTGGAAGTTCAGGACCCGAAAAACTGCGAAAAATAGTAAACTGTGCTACAATTTACGAAACTGAAAAACTGAAAGAGACAGTTGTGGGGGTCTAAGTGGGATAGGTGGGTGGCCACCAACAACCACCTGGATCATCCCCCCCCCCCAGGAAGTAATGGTCCCCATTGTGTTGAGTTCCTCCATCTGCTGAACTTGGTCCCTGGTGAGCTGTTCTGCAATCTCTGATGTGTCCAGCAATGGTGGAAGCATGGTAGAGGGCGGTCCACATTGAACACTCGGTGCAAGTGAAGAAATGGGGGAATGCTATTCTCCAAAGAATTGTTTCCCATAGCCTTGTTAATGGTGTAAGGACCATGTTGGAGTGGTCTGAGCTTCTGATGCGTCCTGGTAAGGCATTCTTTCTGTAGATGTAACCAAACTTTGTCGCCCACCTGAGACTTGTGTGGTGCCCCTGTGGGTGAGGAGAAGGTGTTCATGTGTTCTTTCATGACCGTATCCCTCTACTACTGCTGCTGCGTGGAGGAACCCTTTGCGGGGGTCATGGATGTGGTGACGATCTTCCCCTTACTTTGGGAGTGAACCAAACAAAAAATGAATTTCCTAGTCTGGGAGATGAGCTTGCTGCCTTTCTTAGCAGCAATCAAAGAGGTGGAAGTAGGTGGGGCTACCTCCGGTATCCTGTATAATGAATTACCCAAAGAAATAATAACAGCACGAGGCTTTGAATCATACACAGCATGTCGGCTCCACAAGTATGGCTGGCTTAATAATACATCTCAGATATCCAAAGGTGTAACATCACACAATACCTCGTCCGTGAAAGTTTTGATGCTGTAGGGAAGGCGACACTGCTGGCGAACTCAAAATCTCATCCTTGGTGGAGCCACTCGATACTGTACGGCTACGGGTGTGGTGTAGTCGGTAGGCCCAACCGCTTCACAACCTTTGCTTAAATGAGGTTCTTTTGGCTTCCATTTTCGATAATGAATTGCAACGGTGAATCCTTAGCACACATCTGTGAGTGGAAAAGACGCTCCCCCTCCTCTGGATCTTTGGCCTCATTCTTCTGGATCTTGGCGGTGGCAACAGTGGCGCTGGGCTCTACGCTAATGATCTGCTTCCCTTTGCCATTCCCCTTGTCGGGTTCTGACTCAAGGTTGGAACATGCATTTGATTTTGAGGCCTTCAACTCGGCCACCAGCGACTGCTTGGTCCGAAACTCACTTGTGTTGTGAGTGGGGCTCTTATGGAACTCACACCACTTTCTTGTGTCCTTCTTTGGCTTCGTGGTGTTTTTCTTTTCTTGCGGCTTCGACGGGTTATCTTGAGTCACCCCGCCTTGGCTTTGTCCTTTGGTCTTCGGATTCGCAGATCCGAAGTCTCACTTATTCTGCTTAAACTTTTGCTTGATTTTGACAGCGTATCGGTACACCGTGCTGAGTGAGGAGATGTTCAGGAACTCCATCTCATCCTGGATGTATCTGTGTAGGCAGCTGCGGTATTTGAGTACCAAATGCAGCTCAGGATCCTTGATACCCAACTGTGTGCGAAGGGTATGAAAAATGTTTGTGAACTCTGGCACATCTTGGTCCTTTCCTTGCTGTAGCGTGGTCCAGTTTATGTATTTGTCCTAATAGCTTTTGACAGGGTAGTACTGCTCCTTGATGGCATCCCGGAATGAATTCCAAATGGGTGTGGCTGAAAATAGTGAGCCCGTACTTTCATCCTTTTGCTCGCAGTAGGTTTCCCACCAGTGCTTGATGTGGGGGGCTGCTTTGAGAAGAGTGAAAATAATCTTTTCCCGACTGGAAAAATCATGAACATAAAAATACCCATATAGTAGATTTAACCATTTATCTACGACATTTGCATCTATTTGACTTTCGAATATGGGGATTTCAAAATTAAATTGTACCTTAAAGGGCGTGGCATTTCTAGAGTAGTTGTTGGAAGCTGACGCGTCGCCTCTGGGTTGTCGCTGAAGGATCTGGGAAAAGTTGTCCATCATCGCGTTCCTTTGTCGCTCGAGGGATTCTTCGAGCAAAATTTTGATAATATCTCCTACCCCCTCGTATTTCTTCTCATCCGCCATGGGAGGTCGTTGGGATTTACGGGGCTGGTCTTGCAAACGTTCGACCAGATCAAGCCCTAACTCCTTATATCCCGACCTTGGGGACATACAAGGAAAGACATAGAAAGAGCAGACCGCTTTGATACCACTGATAGGGATTTAAACAAGAACACAAAAAATTACAAAGATAACCATAAACACAGAGATGCAACAAAAATAATACTTCATTTCATTAATGTAAAATTCTAAAATATGCTTACAAACAGAAATGGAAATAAACCAGCGAGGGCGATGGTAGCTTATCTCTGAGAAGAGATGTGGTGGCTACATGCCTCTGCACTGTGTTACAATGAGGATCGAAGGCTTATTTATTGTTGAGAAACAATGGAAAACCCTTAAAATCCCAAAACCTAACCCTAGAAGATGAAACGCCAAATTGTGGGCCCTGTTTTGGGTAAGTTGGTACATCAACTTCCTGGGGTCGTAAATTTGGCACCCGATCTTCGTTTGACACATACAATAGCTCGTTAGAAAGATCTATCCGAGCACTACAACTTTAGGAAGAGAAACATTAGTCAATGGACCCATGTTGCTCCCAAATTTCCAAAAAAAATGTCATTTAGGGCCTTAAAACGGCTCCAGAAGTTTAGGACCCGAAAAATTGCTAAAAATAGTAAATTGTGCTACAATTTATGAAACTGAAAAACTGAGAAAGATAGTTGTGGGGGTCTAAGTGGGATAGGTGGATGGCCACCAACATACACCTAGGTCATTTCTCCCCCCTTAGGAAGCAATGGTCCCTATTGAGTTGAGTTCCTCCGTCTGTTGAACTTGGTCCCTGGTGAGTTGTTTTGGAATCTCTGATGTGTCCGACAATGGTGGGAAGCATGGTAGAGGGCGTTCCACATTGAACACTCGGTGCAAGTGAAGGAATGGGGGAATGTTGTGCTCCAAAGAATTGTTTCCCATAGCCTTGTTAATGGTGTAAGGCATTCTTTCTGCAGATGTAACCAAACTTTGTCGCCCACCTGAGACTTGTGTGGTGCCCCTGTGGGTGAGGAGAAGTTGTTCCTGTGTTCTTTAAAGACCGTATCCCTCTGCTACTGCTACTGCGTGGAGGAACCCTTCGCAGGGATCATGGATGTGGCGACGATCTTCCCCTTACTTTGGGAGCAAACCAGACAGAAAATGAATTTAATATTCTGAGAGATGAGCTTGCTTCCTTTCTTAGCAGCGATAAAAGAGGTGGAAGTAGGTGGGGCTACCTTCGGTATCCTGTATAATGAATTATCCAAAGAAATAATAATAACATGAGGCCTTGACTCATATACAGCATGTCACCTCCACAAGTATGCTTGGCCTAATAATACATCACAGACATCCAGAGGTGTAACATCACACAATACCTCGTCTGTGAAGGGTTTGATGCTGTAGGGAAGGTGACACTGCTAGCAAACTCGAAGATCTCATCCTTGGTGGAGCCACCTGATACTGTACGGCTACGGATGTGTAGTCAGTAGGCCCAACCGCTTCATGACCTCTGCTTAAATGAGGTTCTTTTGGCTGCCACTGTCGATAATGAATTGCAACGGTGAACCCTTCACCCACATCTGTGAGTGGAAAAGACGCTCCCCCTCCTCTGGATCTTCGGGATCATTCTTTTGGATATTGGCAGTGGCAACAGTGGCGCTGGGCTCTCCGCCAATGATCTGCTTCCCTTTGTTATTCCCCTTGTCAGGTTTTGACTTAGGGTCGGAACATGCATTTGATTCTGAGGCCTTCAACTTGACCACTAGCGACTGCTTGGTTCGACACTCACTTGTGTTGTGAGTGGGGCTCTTATGGAACTCACACCACTTTCCTGTGTCCTTCTTTGGCTTTGTGGTGTTGTTATTTTCTTGCGGCTTTGACGGGTTGTCTTGAGTCACCCCACCTTGGCTTTGTCCTTTAGTCTTCGGATTCGCGGATCCAAATTCTCGCTTCTTCTGTTTAAACTTCTGCACGATTTTGATAGCGTATCGGTATGTTGTGCTAAGAGAGGAGGTGTTCAAGAACTCCATTCATCCTAGATGTATCTTTGTAGGCAACCGCGGTATTTGAGTACCAAATGCAGCTCAGAATCCTTGATACCCAACTGTGTGCAAAGGGTATGAAAAATGTTTGCGAACTCAGGCACATCTTAGTCCCTTCCCTATCTCAACGTTGTCCACTTTATGTATTTGTCCTCATAGCTTTTGACAGGGTATTATTACTCCTTGATGGCATCCCAGAATGAATTCCAAGTGGGTGCGGCTAAAAACAGTGAGCTCGTACTTTCATCCTTCTACTCGCAGTAGGCTTCCCACCAGTCCTTGACGTGGGGGGCTTCTTTGAGAAGATCGAAAATAATCTTTTCTTGACTAGCAAAATCATGAACAGAAAAATACCCATCTAGCAGATTTAACCATTTATCTATGGCATTTGCATCTATTTTACCCTCGAAGATGGGGATTTCAAAATTAACTTGTACCTTAAAGGGCGTGGCATTTTCAGAGTAGCTGTTGAAGTCAATGCGTCGCCTCTAGGTAGCCGCTGAAGGATCTAGGAAAAGTTGTCCATCATCGCGTTCCTTTGTCGCTTGAGGGCTTATTCAAGCAAGAGTTTTATAAGATCTCCTGCCCCCTTGTCTTTCTTCTCATTCGCCATGGGATGCCGTTGGCATTTGCGGGGCTGGTCTTGCAAAGGTTTGACCAATTCAAGCCCTAACTCCTTATATCCTGACTTCGTTGGGGACATGCAAGGAAAGACAAAGAAAGAGCAGATCGCTCTGACACCACTAATCCAGATTTAAAGAGGAACGCAACAAATTACGGAGATAACCATAAACACAGAGATGTAGCGGAAATAATACTTCATTTCATTAATGTAAAACACTGAAATATGCTTGCAAACAGAAATGGAAATAAACCAGCTAGGGTGATGGTAGCTTATCTCTAAGAAGAGATGTGGTGGCTACATGCCTCTACACTGTGTTACAATGAGGCTCGAAGGCCTATTTATTGTTGATAAATAATGGAAAACCCTTAACATCCCAAAACCTAACCCTAGAAGATGAAAAGCCAAATTGTGGGCCCCGTTTTGGGTAAGTTGGTACATCAACATCCCGGGGTCATAACTTTGGCACCCGATCTTCGTTTGACGTGTACAATAACTCGTTAGAAAGATATATCCGAGAAATACAACTTTGGGAAGAGAAACATTGATCCATGGACCCATGTTTCTCCTAGATTTCCAAAGAAACGTCGTTTAGGGCCTTAAAACGACTCTGGAAGTTCACGACCTGAAAAACTGTTAAAAATAGTACACTGTGCTACAATTTATGAAACTGAAAATCTGAAAGAGACAGTTGTGGGGGTCCAAGTGGGATAGGTGGGTGACCACCAACATCCACCTGGATAAAGGCTTGACCATAGTGAAAGAAAACATACCACACTTTGTCGAATTCCTCAAATCTGCACCTACCCGTGACCCAACAAAATGCCCAGAGGCCAAAGAGAGAAGCAATTTATGCAGACCTGGTGAAACAATAGAACATGAAAGAAAAATGCAATCGAAATTAGGCTTAAGCCTAAGAAGAAGACCTAAAAACAAGAGCAACACCTTCCTACTTTGCACCACACCAAGAAATGACAAATTGTACCAATATACAAAGGAAAACATGAGACATCTAAGAGTGAAAGACCTCCATAGAGATTTAACAACAGCCCCCCTGCACTCTTTCACTTATATGGTATCACAGAATCCACAAACACGACTTGACAAAGTTTCCCTTGCCCTTCCCTTTCATAGGGTTGGCCATATTAACTTATTCCTAAAAACATGTAACTCACATGGAATATTTAGATTAAATAAAACCCAGAACATGCGAAACATTCCCATATGATAATAGAGTGCTGTAAAAGATGGAGATCGACGTAATGTGAATGAGAATTCTATTACATAGAATCGCAAAAAATTTCCAATCCACCAATAAGCCTTTTCCCTTCCTCACTCAAGGCATATAGATAATGGTGGCCCCCAGCCTAGGGAGAATGATAAGGAGAAGGACACACTAGGTCAAGTTTTCCATTCGCTTGACCATAGTGAAAGAAAACATACCACACTTTGTCGAATTCCTTGAACTTGCCCCCGCCCGTGACCCAACAAATTGCACAGAGGTGGAAGAGAGAATCAGCTTATGCAGACCTGGTGCAGCAACAGAACATGAAAGCAAGAGGCAATCAAAATTAGGCTTAAGCCTAAGAAGAAGACTGAAAAATAGGAGAAACACCTTCCTACGTTGCACCACACCAAGAAACGACAACCTGTACCAATATATAGAGGAAAACATGAGACATCCAAGAGTGAAAGACCTCCATAGAGATTTAACAACGACCCCCCTGCACTCATTCACTTGGATGGTATCATAGAATCCACATGCATGACTTGGAAAAACTTCCCTTGCCCTTCCCTTTCATAGGGTTGGCCATATTAACTTACACCCAAAAACATGTAAATCACATGCATTTTTTAGATTAAATAAAACCTAGAACATGTGAAACATTCCATACAAGATAACAGAGTGCCGTAAAATATGAAGATCGACGTAATGTGAACAAGAATGCCATTACATACAGTGACAAAAACTTTCCAATCCACTAGTAAGCATTTTCCCCTCATGACGCAAGGCACATAGATAATGGCGGCCCCCAACCTAGGGAAAATGATAAGGATACATATATACCAGGTTGAGTTTTCCATCCGCTTGCAGAAACCAACCACAACCAAGGTTCCTTTCCGCACTCCAGACTTCTCGAACTAGAGCACAATTAAATTAGAACACCAAGGATAACTTTGGATCTAGACTGAGACATATGGGTTCATGTATTCCCCATCTCCCACCACCTAGATTATTAAAGCTCTGCCATACCTCACGTCGGAATTCTGTTGAAGGCTGTGGCTGACCATTCCCTTAAGGTGATAAATCGTGTGAGGGCATGGGTTAGGCCGCCCACCAGCCCCTTCATAAATGTGATTGAACCTGTTGACGACTCCTAAGCGAATCCACAACTGGCTCACACCCCGATTGGGGGTCAAAGACCTCTTATTCGAAAAAGTAAAATTTGAATTTTTGTGGAGGATCCTTGAGAATTGGGTTGGAGAACACACTTGTCAAAATCATTTAAGGGGTTTTGTCAGTACTCCTATGAAAATCATAAATGGAAAAAATATAAATATACAACTTAGAGCTAAGGAATTGAAGGGAAGAAAATTACCTGTATTAGCCTCCGAGCATATAGTTGCGACTAGTCCTATAAAGCCAAGAGGGCATTCACAAGTGTTAAATTCTAAATCACAAGAATGAAAAAAAAAAGCAAAAAGAAAGTGTCGTGCCAAGCCAAGAGGGTATTCACAAGTGTTGAATTCCAAATCGCAAGAATAAAAAGAAAAGCAAAAAGAAAGTGTCGTGCCATGGCTAGCTTACAGGCCTAAGTCTACATAGGTGATGCCTTTTCTTCAAAAAATTGCAAGGAGTTCCTAGAAAAACATTCATTCCATAGAACCTTGAGTTGAGGGTCGACAAAAGGTGAACAAGGGTTCAATGAAAATGTTAGAAATTCTGAACAAAAGATGATGAAGCATGAAGGAAAATTACCCAAAGAATCTCATAAATCCTTGTAGTTGAACCACATAAATAAAGGATTACTATCAGACACCCCTCGTGAATCTCCACGTTCGAACTATTATTCAAGAAAAGTTTAAAAGTTTAATAGCTCACATGAGAAACACATTGCCATGCCCACAAACCTAGATCATGTTGGTAACTTAAATTCCCAGTACAAGGTTAAAGTATGGAACATGGTTAAGTTAAATCAACCCTCAAGCATATGGTTGATGTATGGCATGGGGTTAAGGGATATCATCTCTTGGAGTCAAGATCCTCGATGGGGGTGTTCAGTTGATGGAAAACCATTGCCAATGTCGGGCAAATGGTTTTCTGGTGAAAGGGTAATTGATAAATAATGAGTAGCATGCAAAGAGTTTTGGTGGCCAAGGAGAGGGTGACCTTGGGGAGTGTGCCAAGACACCCACTTGACGCAAAGTCTCTGATGCATGCAGGAGGTCAAAAGCATTAAGTGAGAGTGCCATATGTTTCTTTATTTGTGACATTTATTTCACAATAGTATGGTACAAAGTAGTGGGTTATGAGAACACCATCAAATATGTAGTTGAGGTTTTCGAAGCTCGCATGGAGGAGCAGGCTTGTGGGAGATTGGAGGTAGGGTGGATTTTCCTTGAAAAGAGATCGACCAACATTTATGATACACAAATTATGGTGTTTATGGGCAAGAAAAGCACAGGATGGGGATTAACACTGGGTGCGTGGTGAAGGAATGTCAAAGGCTTTGTTCTAGTTCATGGTGAACATTGCCTCATTGGTTTTGTTATATACAGGCCCTACTGAGGATGTAGGGTGGCAAAGAGCATGAACATTTGTAGGGTGTTAGCAAACCATTCTAACTCTTTTAGGATATACGTTCGCAGATTTTGTTCTATGTGGTAACCTTACTGCTCAAACTATTATCAACTATGTCCTCGAACCAAGTATTTTGGTGAGCTCTCAACCTACTTATTTTGGTCCTATTACATTTCAGTCATATACAGGCTCCATTGCTATTGTGGAGTGGCTAAGAGCACCGATGTATGTAGGGTCGTGCCATACTATTTTCACTCTTTCAGGGAAGGTGCGGGTGGATTTTGTTTTCCATGGTCAAGGCCTTTCCAGAGCTGCATGCTATCAAGTTAACTGCCTTCGTAAATTCTTTTTGTGTCTAGTGTTGAGCAGGTACTTGACGGTCTACTCGAGCCTAGGGTGGACATGCGGTTAGTCTTAGGCTTTAAATTGTATATGATGTCATGGCAGGTTGTGTAGTGGTCTTTTTTGGTGATACATCCTAGTTCGAGATTTGCTAAGGGATATATTTATGGGTGGTGGTCATTTTGGGCAGTCTCCTCTTTGTATTTTCCACTCTATCATTATCATCGATAAGGTTGTGGGGTCATGGGGAACCATCAAATCTATTTTGTGTGCTTTTGCATAATTCCAACTCTGGCCCTTCTTTTGAGTTGGTTGTGGTACTCCCGTCACCAAACTTGCAATCCCTCAAACCTTATGTGTTATCTTTCAATTTCGCAGTCTTGGTTTTTGATGTTTGGTACATTGGTTCATTTTTTATTTGGTTTTAATACTGTGAACTTTCGAATTGATCAACGGGTAGTTATGACATCTCAGGAGGAGGAAATGTCTGTGGTTCTAAGTCCTATTCGATATAAAGCCCTGTTTGGTTGGAATATTCATTGTTATGGGTGCGTGGATGATGTTTACACTAGGTCTTTCTATTTGCTAGTTGTGTCTAGTCTTTTGGGAATTGAGGGTTTTCTGTCTCGACCTGACCCAACTATTCATCGTAATTTCACTTCTGGGTTGTCTCGAGTTTTGTTGGTTAAGTTTTATTGCAGGTTCTTCTGTTCATTGGCACCACGACAACAACTCATCAATAGAAGAGGAGGCTCATCTGCGACATCCTCATCTAAGCAACGTCGTCTATTTGGTTGGGAGTCATTGACAAATTTTTATGACGTTGTGCCTCTAGAGGTTCGACAGAAAATTCGATCCCTAGAGGCAAGAGAAATTGGTAGAAGACTGTATCATTAATATTTTGAGGTTTGTGAAAGGAAAACAAAGTGGGTACCAAACCCAGGTAAATGGAGAAAGCGTAAACGATATTTCCTGCACTCAATATTCTCACAAAAACATATGACCTCTCTGCAAAACATGGTGCTGAGGGACAAACATGTTGATAATTACAAGATGTTTGTGGGCCAAGAGGACCTCAAATGCATAATGGAGGATATCATATATGATATGGATGACATTACGGTTCAACTGAACAAAATAGAGTGTTGCATTAATTCAGATTCAAATATTGACTCCATAACGCCCCAGAATGGTGAAGCAATCATCGACGCTACACCAGTCAACATGGTTAGTGACAATTCTTCTCCAAACCATTCAGTGATCATCCTTGATGAATGATTCTACCTATGCTCTTCCACTATCCAGATTTTTGTTCTAGGCTCTCATGTTTTTTGGCTTTCTTATGTTATGTTTGTTTTCATTTCCATAGTATGTATGCGTCACCAATTTTTAGCATTGTGTAGTCGTTATATCTACTTGCCAGCACCTATCGTCTTTATTGTATGTCGGGGCAATCACTACTCTTGGTTTTGTGTGGATAGAAAGTCAATAATATGCTACACATAATATTAGTTGTAAATTTTGTTTCTTGAATATCAATAGAAATTCATGGTCAAATATTACCAAAAAAAAAAAAGGTTATGAGTCCAGACTTCTCATTGACCTATAAAGTAGTTACAAACTTTTAAAACCATTTAACTAGAAAGTCAATATAGAAAACTAAAAACCCTAACAATATGAGGAATAAAGACCATGAATAACATAATGAGTATGCTAGAAGACATAATTGCTTAAAATTCCCATATTCAAGGTTCAAATTTACCGTGATTATAAATCTCATCTTTCTACATACTTTGTTCTTAACAAGAGTTAAAGAATCAATGCAGAAATAATATTAGGGAAACAACACAAAATGCATACTATCGATCAATCAACAAAAAAACATGGGATTATAAATGATCATTATACTAATCAAACAAGAATGTGAATATCTTAGACTACGAAAAAAATATAAAACAATTATAATTATAATAATTATAATTACAATTTGGGAAGGGCAACGCAATTTTAATGATAAGATTCCTTTGGCGAGGCAAATTATGGGATTTCTCACGTATAAGAATATATTCAAACTAATTTGAATTAAAAAAATCATTTTCACAAAATTATATATTATATTGTCAAAATTCATTTTGACAAAATTATATATTATATTTTGACAAGAAAGGCAGGGCACTTCAATTTTTTGATTGATCTCAACTTAAATGAAACTCTATTCTATGTATTTATGAATTAAATAAATAATAACAAATAAATTATATAAATTAAATTATTATATTAGTTTTAAATATATATATCATATTATATATTGATTCCATATGCTATTTGTTATATTTAATTTATTTATGAAATTAAAATAAATAACAATAAATTAATTTTTAAAATTAGGACCCTCGTTGATAATTGCTTTGGGTTTTAGTCTTACTATATTATTATTATTATTATTATTATTATATATATTTTAAGTTTTTTTGCTTTTTTCTTGTGGACATTGTTGGTCATCTTTGGTTGTAAGTGTTTATTGTGTTCCTTTTTTCTTTGTGCACTCATGATGTGGTTCTCTCTCTAGATTTTTGTTGTTTTTTCTTTCTTTCTTTTCTTCTTTTTTTTTGGTTTTTCACTTTTTGTGACTCTCCTTTATGCATTGACAACGTGGTAGTGTCTATAGGGATGTGACTTAATATTAGGAGTGGGCTCATATGGGTAATATGCACATACATCACTGTTTAGAGGAAGCTACTTTCCAATCTGTGACCTCATGTTGGGCCCCATTTAGGAAGAGCTAATTTGTGCTTGAGGGAGAAGGCTATTTTTATAGGAGTCGACTCTTAGACATGAATGTTGAGTTGTTATATGGGTACTGAACACTAGGCACACTTGTGGTTGATTTAATTAGTATATGGACACAGTTGAATTTGATTGGCACATGAATTTTTTCTTGGGCAAAACCATATTGGAATGACACGAGCATTGGTCGGATATTCTCCATGAGCACTTGTATCATCACGTGAAGACTTGGATTGAGAGATGGAGTGCATTGAGCAACATTTTGGCATCTCTACTTCGGTGGGAGGTACCACTAAAGACACCAAATATTTTATCTAGTTGCTTCCATGAAGTTTGCTCCTTTTTCTTAGTCTATGTCACGATCTTGCTATATTGGTATTTTGTTCCCATTGTTTATTTCCATGGGTGGTTAGGCCAACTTTTTAGTTTTTGTATGCTAAATTTTGATTATTCTCTTAGTTACCTCTCACATGAGTAAAAAAAGTACTCATTGTAGATAGTACCAGTAGATACAAAATTTAACATACAAAAACTAAGAGTCTACCCTAAGTGACAGTGTAGAAAATCAATAGTAACAAAGAATCATAAAGCATAGACATGATAAAAATGAGGTACAAGGGTCCGAGTCTAGGACAACGACCTGGATGGGCTCTTTGTCATCTTTGTAGGTTCCTCCTGCCAAGGGGGGATGTTGAGATGTTGTTCAACATTCTCCATCCTTAGATCTAAGTATATATGTTGATGTAGATATTCAAGGGAATGGAGAATATTTGTGTGGTGCTTGTGGCAGTCCAAGAGAGTGTGCCCGAATAGAAATTTCATCTGTCAGTAGAGATCAATTATGTGCATATATTGATTAAAATGACCTTTCGTAGGTCATGTGTCTAAAATCCAAATTTTCCACTCAGTAAGAACTTTTGTATTTGAGAGATGAAGTCTATGAGTGGATACTTCTCCCTTAGAATGAATAAGCTCTTCTTGAAAAGATCTTAGGATGAGGTCACAAAAGCGAGAGGTGGATTCTTCTGGATGATGATGCATGCATGTACTACCCCAATGGATCTGTTATTGGTAATAGGTAACACCCCTACTAACCCATGCTTGTTAAGAAGGCATGGAGGAAAGGTTAGAGAATAAGTAAGGTTTGAGCAAGAAATAAAAAATATAGAGGGATTCAGAGAACTAGCAAGAGTTCCACGTAATTTGAGCATTGGGCTGAGAATCACCATAGAAAAATGAACATCCATTGAGATTCATTAGTTGCATCAACACAAAGGGAAGGGGAAGATAAGAAATGAGAAACAAACTAGAGTAACCCAAGATAGGAGCTTGTGCCAAGCATCCTCCAAAGGAGGAGCATGCAAGAAAATGTAGCAAGAAGAGGGGAGAAAAATGGGAAACGTTATAGAGGAACCATGGAGCTAGAGAATAGGAGAGAGGAGGGGTTCATGAAAAGAGAGGTTGTGAGAGAAAAACTAAGATTGTGATGCTTGGAGGAAGCAACCTCAAATGAGGGGGGAGGAAATGTAAAGAAGAGAGCCCAAGCACTAGAGAAACTAATGCATTGTCCAAACTACAAGAGAACAATGAATACTGAATAATAACAATTCTGCATAAAAAACAAGTTCAATGTGTTTCCACATAATAGAGAGTGAAGCCACTCTCCTTATTTGTTGAGTCTTCGGATTAGAAAGAAGATTTTTGGCACGAGAGCTTCATTGGGGGAGAAATACCATACCACATGCGTTCATATTGGGGTATATATATTGAAGAAAAAATGAAATAATATATTGAACATATAATAGGGGGTAAAGAGTTTTTATATGTTGTGTATAAAAAATAGAACTCAAAGTTAATGAAAAGATATAAAGGGGTATAAAAAATGTTAATGAAAAAATTGATACCTATAATATCTAGTGAAAGTAGGGGTTTTTTAAATTGGCAGGTGCATTGGGTTCGTATTGGTAGAGGGTTAAATAAAATGATTTTGAGAGGCATTTTCCAATATGTAGTCAAATTAAGGGTGTATTATTTAGTATGTCATGAACACACATGCTATGTTAGAGGTTCATTGAGTGAAGCCCCTGTGATTTTTGGGAGTCGAACTCAAGACATGCCATAACTATGGATAACACCATGTTGAGACCTTCCTAGCCCTTGTGGGCTCAAAACTTTGAGTATCCCTGCTTTCTAATTGCTTCAGAAACAAGCTCGAAATGTGGATGTGAGCTTAGAGCCATGGGTGAAGTTTTTTCTCGCATTAGAATCACATAAGTGGGAATTCCATTGATGAACATGCAAAATGGTAACCAATGCATTTCCAAATCCACATCCGTGATGTGGATGGCCAGATTGACGACCTGTACGTAGGATATTAGAGCCATAAATGATTTATGGGGCATGTTGCCATGTCCCTTGATATTTTGGCTAGGTGAGATGAAAACAGATTGCTCCCCTTTCTATTTCGATTGTCACCCTATCTGTAATCGATCTATTAATGAATTAAATATAACTAACTTAAAAAATAATAACAAGAAGTTGTTGTTGTTGTTGTTTTTTTTTTTTTTTAATAAAGCCATAAATTATTTATGGGGCATCTTGCCATATTCCCAATCCTTTGACTATGTAAGACAACAATATCTTGCTTCCCTTTCTAATCCATATTTTTTTCCTAAAGAAAAATCGTAATTTTATTAATGAAAACAAAATTACATGTTGTAGATGTGAGACACATTCATCAGCGAGTCAAGAGACAGTTGATCAGATGTTCATAAAAGCAAAAAAATAATGTACAAATGGGGAGAAAAGTTAATATTTTCTCCCTTTTTCTTCTCAACGTTGCGCCACTCCCCTTGCGTCGGCATTGAAGATACAAGTGCAAGCGAAGTGTTAGCCTCAGGTCGAGGGTTGTCCTTATTAGAATCAGAATTTTCTGATGTATGTAGTCTCTTGGATCCACTGGTATCCATTGTATCTGGTAGCTTGCCGACTATGAGTCCATCGGATCTTGTGGATTTAATACATGTACTTCTTTAGTTCTTTGTCCATCTAGTTGTTTTCCTTGGATATGGGATGTTCCACATCATCTTTCTCCTCCTCATCAGACAGTGGTGGGGGAAATTTCCATCCCTTGGGTTGCTTCCCTGTTTTTTTCTTTCTTCGGGTATCTTTTTTGGCTTCGGGGCATGTATTTTGTAGATATCCTGCTTGTCGTAAGATGCATCTAAACACTGTATTTTCATAATCTAGTATCTGTGTCTAGCATCTATGTTTGTGTTTCAGTTGTATGCGGTATGGCAAGCCTTTGCTGAGATCTACTTCCACACAAATACGTGCAAAGTGAAAATTCTTTCCTCTAATCTTTGTCTGTCCATTTTAATGTATCTTCCAATGGTGTTGCCAATACCCGCAAGGACTTGTTGGTTCCAAAGATGTAATGGGAGATTGTGTAAGCAAACCCATACAGGCATCCTGGATAAACCATAGTATTTACATCAAATTCCGGAAACCATGGTGTAATGAAGAGTCCCGTAGATCCCCAGAACCATGGTCCTTCCTGTAATATAATGTCTCTCGCCTCCGTTGAAGGGAAATTTACAATGAAGAAACCCTTGGAACATAGGTGAATTTCACAATGGGGAGTCCAATCTGTGAAAATCCAGTGAAAGAGCTTAACAAGTTTTGGCTAGAAATAGTTGAATCTATAGATAATAGCTTGTTTTTCAAAAATATTACAATGCTCAGATGTTTCTGGTATATCTATGTTTAATTCTGGGGTATAATTCAGTTGTTCCACAATATATGGACTGGGTTCGATTCCTGCTTGCTTTGGTGTCGTTGTAGTAGTGTTTTTTCCTTGGAGGATGTTCTTGAAAGATAGTCCTACATTTTTGTGCTTCTGTTGTGTTTGTATATTTTTTGTCGAACTGCTCTCTACACTGCCTCCTCTTTGTTTAGTTTTACTGAAGGCTGTTGTGCCACCTCTCAGCCTCATATTGAGTGTTATAATAGACGCAGAAAAAATGTTGTAGTCCATAGGAGGTCTAGTATCTTGGAGGGCTCTGCCCCCAAATATCAGATATTGTATTCCGATCGGATATCTAATATGGTGGGAGATGCACCTCTTCAGATGCAGAACATAGTCTGTTGCAAGAACCCAAACCAAGTAGATATCCCCAAATGGGTTTTAATAAAAATTTGATATTGCTGAGAGTTTACCAGGGGTTCTATTTCTGGCTAGAGGTTGCTAAGCCATGCAGGGTCAGATGTGCTGCCATGTAATGGGTTCTGATCAGGAGCTCAAGTCTGAGTTAGGGAAAGTGCTCAAATTTGAAAGCACTCAGAATTGGTTTGAACCTAAACGAATGGATAGATCTCATCCTCCTGATTCTGGCGCCAAAAACGGTTCGAAAAACGGTCTTCGTATGCAGAAGTTATGTCAAATTTAAAATCACCCAATAACCCTTAATTTTTGAATTTTTTCAAAAATAAAATAATCTAAAACATTCCAGAGAATATTCCTAGAATATTCCATTTGGTTCGACCAGTAAGAGGGTGCCACATGGCAAGCCCGGAGGTCGCGACGTGGCCCCAAGGTGGCAACGTTTGGTCATATTAAAATTTTGGGCGGAATGGTGGGCTGAAACCCCGACCTACCACATAACAGTGCAGAGACTTATTGTAACACCACAAGGCAGGTCTTGTTTAAGCTTAGGACCAACAACATTATAAAGTTTGAACAGGGTTATGGCGGGCCCCACAAGTCCCCGTAAGGGCCAGCCCCCTCTCCACAAGTCCGTGGCTCGGGAACCATGGCCTACCAAACTCGATGGTGGTTAAACCTTAACAGTCAGCAAGGGACGTCACATGTTATGCCATAAATCACGGTCCAACTGTCCGTCAAACCCACAGTTTGGCACGAAATCCTATACAACTAACCCCGTCTTCCGGAACCAGTCACATGCACGAGTTAGACTACCAGTTAGCTCCGGCAGTCACGATTTAGTTAGCGGGATTTTAGGCGGATGCGCCAATTTTGGCAGCCCCGTCAATTGCAGTTAACTAAAGTTAGCTGGAGTGGTTTTAGGGCTAACTGGCAGTGGTAATGAATTGGCCATAACTTTGGCTAGGAAAGGTATTTTTGGATGATTTTTTTTTTTTTTGATTTTGGGTCTCTTCGACCTTATGGAGCCATTGGAATATGTTTCATAATGAAAAAAGGGCATCTTCAGGTGTTTTTGCTTTGGAAAAGTTCCAGGAGCCACTAGGGCCTGTTCAGTGTTGGAGCTACATTGGGTTGTGTGCAGCCATTGCAGGTGAAAAAAAAGCCTATTTCTTCTTTAATGAACCTTCTGAATCCAATGAAGGTGTTTTCAAAAGCATTTGGAGACTTCTAAAGGCCGAGATGCTGAAGGGAAGTTTTAGGCAGCCCAGAGCCAACTGTGGAGGAAGGCCTAGATCAGGGATGTAGTGCTTGTTTTGAGCAAATGAAAAGTCATTTGTTGATGTAAAATATGTGCTAGAGAAATTAGCAGAGGTTTAAGAGACATTTGAAGCATTCTAAACCCATAGGTTTAGTTAGTAACCTTTTGGAGTTGAGTGTGGAACTTGTAAAAGAATTCAAGCCATAATCCCAAAGAGCCAAGTCTAGTTGACTAGAGCTCACAGGAGACGTAGCCCACGAGATTGGGGTGAACTCCATACTATCTTTGCTGTTATGTGTGATGTTTATTTGTTTCCTTATATTTCTGATATAATTTTTAATATCAGTTGAAACAAATCAAGTTAAAACACATAAACAGAATAAAAGACATACACCTCTTTCAAGCTAAAATTCCGCATAACGTCAAGTTCAAGCAAGGTCTTTCTTAATTAAATCTGAGTGTTTACTTATTATTTCTTTAGGCAGAGTCTGTAGAGGGCCAGGTAGCTTCTGAATCTCATCCTCTCTTTAGAGATGACATATCCAGTAAATGCCCCTATAGTGTATCTCTGTATTAGAAATAAGAAGTTCTAACATTCCAGATTTAAACTTGGAGTATTTGTGCACTCATTTACATAAATGAAAATGGATACCTTGCACCCTTTTTCAAGTACATTCCATTTTTAGATTAGGTTCTCTGCGACCTCCTTCAGGTATCTATTGTCCAGTTTATGGTAGCCATGCTTCTTTTTATGATCACTAGGCCACACAAATGGAGGTAGCCCGAACGTTGCAGTAGTCCATAGAGATTGCAGGAGGGTGGAGATTTTTGTTTCCACATACAGTCCATAAAGTAGGACCCGCCAAATAATGGTCGAGCATTTGCTCATGAATCACTGGGGTGTTGAGAAATTCTGGTAGTCAACGATTATAGAGGGATGCACTGTGTGATCCCACTGAGACAATTTCTTCGTTAAGCCCCTGCCGGGAGACGGAAGCCGCTTTCGACCTGGAGGATCAGCGTCGCTGCAGCCCAACGATCTATCCAAGGGATAATATGTGGCTGCTGTGCCCAAAATCCCATTGTCACTCAGAGAAACCCTAGCTCTGGATTCCAGTTTCTCTCTCTTGATCGGATATCTGCACTTGTGGCTAGTTGTTTGATCTGTTTTCCGAACCTTCTCGATCTCGCACACAACCTCCAAGCCCTTTACAACTTGACCAAAAATGACATGCTTACCATCCAACCACGAGGTTTGTGCGATACAAAGGAAAAGCTTGGAGTCGTTAGCGTTAGGGTCAGCGATGGCCATGGAGAGAATGTCAAGTCCCGTTTATTTCTTTATGAAGTTCTCATCTGCAAACTTCTTCCCATAGATCGACTCCCCACTGTTACCGTTTCCCATTGTGAAGTATCCGCCCTAGCACATGGACCCTGGGATCACACGGTGGATCGATGAACCCTTGAAGTGAAAGGGTATGCCGGAATGGCTAGTGCGATTCTCGCCAGTACACATTATGCAGAAGTTTTCGGTTGTCTTCGACACCACATCCGCATAGAGCTCGATCTCGATCTGGCCAGTTGGGGCACTATCGACTTGCAAATCAATGAAAACCTTAGGGTTCTGCATCTTGCTCTCTTTCTAATCCATCTATAAATAAATTAAATGCATATATTTTTTTTAAATAATAATAATGAAGAAAAATAAAT
>APFE030658220.1:0-83231 GCA_000404065.3 Pinus taeda
TAATATTTTGAATTTTTTAATTCGACGGATGAGATTAAGAGATGTCTTGATCCTCATCGACGGTCGAGATTGTTTTGTCATGGATCACTCAAACTAGCCGTTGGGATTTTTTCCTTTAAGTAGGGTGCTAGGGGTCATTTGAGATCATCAATTGGATCTGAGTCTTGTGCTGAAGAAGCTCTCGTGTAATCATTTTCTGGTGCTAATAAAGAAGACTTTGGGGTCAAAAGCTTGCTAGTGTTACTCTCTTAATGTCCTGTGAGCAAATTTTATTTCTACATATTTTAATTTTCAGCCGTTAATGACAACTTAATGAAGAGTATTGTTGAGCATAGGTATCTTGTTCACATGCTAGGGTTTTAGTAGTATTAGGGTTTCTGATGTAATGGCAAGTATCTCCATTGTGTTTGAGATCTAGTACTGCTTTTTCTCTCTTATTTGACGGTTGAAGTGAGCTGTGCAGGAAATCCTTGAAGACCAGTGGGCGTTAGGGGAAGTTCTAGGCTGAACCAGCCAACTCCCATAGGCACTTTTTGCAGAGCCCAGCTGGTTTTGATCCTGGGTTAACCATTTAGTCTTTTGATTTTCTGAATTGCCTGAGAGATTTCTGAAGCATTTTATTAGTAAATCTAAAGTTTTCTGAAAATATTTTTGATATCACTGATAAATCTGGCTACTAAAGAGCCTTAAGTCTGTGAATAAATATTGCAGGTTTTCTCTCTACATCATCATCTTCCTGTCATCAACCCACGAGCCTGCAAATATCAAAGGCAAGGGTATTCGATTGCTGCCTGCGTGCTGTGTCCTCGAGCCACTGTAAAGGTACAAAATGATTTTAATTTTTTGTCGTGGGCATCAGGTAATTGCTAGGCATTCCCTTCAAAACTGAACGTGCATTACGTGGGCATTCATCCGCTGCTTCAGAACTCCTTGCTGTCTCATCTCTGTTAGTCGTCCAGTTGCTAGCCTGCCGCTGCGTTTTCTCTCTAGCCTTAATCGTCCACCTCAAGCTCTCCACGCAGCCTATCTTTGCCAGCAGTTACCCATCCGTCCAGTTGCTGCCTGCGTGTTGCGTCCTCGAGCCTCATAGCCGCACGCAGACCTGCAAAACACCAAAACCAATTTAAATTTTTTGATATATATCGTGGGTTTAAGGTGTGTATTAATCCTGCGCTCCGTTGCCTCATCTGCCTGCGTGCGTACTCCCTCCGCCTGGTCGCTGCCCGCCGTCCATACCTATAAAACGCATCCAAAGCGTCTTCGAAACTTTGATATATGCGGTGGTAAGTTATATGCGTTTAAGTTTTGTATGGCGTAGGTTTGTTTTAGGGTTAAATCATTTCCCTCTGTTTAATTTTGATTTGAGTAGTGTTAGTCACGTATCAACGTAATTCGTTTTTATTTTTTCGTTTAGGGTTTGTTTTTTTAAACAAATAAAAAAATATATAATCGATTTCATTTGGTTTAGTTTTAGTTTTAATTTCATATGTATAAATTCGTAAGGTTAGGGTTTAGCATTATTTATTTTTGTTTTGATTTTAATAAAAAATAAAAATTCATAAAAGGTGATTAGGATTTCTGCCTTAGGGTTTTAGTTTTTTTTTATTTTATTTAACTTAGCTTTAGTATAGATTTAAAAATAGATCTTTTTATAGTTTAAATTTTGTTTTAAAAAAAATAAAAAAAAATTAAAAAAAAATCATAAAACTTTTCCTTTTATTGTAGAGAATAGATCTAAATTTTTCATTTAGTTTTAATTTTTTTAAACTTTGTCAGAAAAGCATAAAAAAGCATTGCAAAAATATTTTTGTTTTCTTAAGCCTAGAAAATTTATCATGGTCTATATTTTGCTGAGTCTTCAATGTTGATGTGAGATTAATGTTCATCTTTATGAGATCTGGCATGCTTATCTGGTAAATGTGCAAATTTACAAGGTCATATCTTTCGGAGTTTATTTCCTTTTAAATTGCCAGAGTATTGTTAAAAGCACTGTGAATTTACTAATATCTTGCATTTTCAAAGTTATTTAATGTTAAATGATTGTTGTGCACAGTCCACATTTCTGAAACATCTGTTAAGTGATCATTTTGACACCAAACCCATAAGGCACTGGTCCATCAAATTAAACAAATCTACTTAGTGCTTTTCTCTTTCGTGTCTCCCAAACCAACTAGTTCGCAGTTGGTCATCATTTTCCTTTCAAGGTCTACCCCCCTTAGCAGTGGGAGACAGGCTTAAACGGAGAAATCGGGGATCAGAGTGACAGCCCTCGGTCTGAGCGTTGTCGTGACAATCTGTGTGACAACAGAGTCTATTCTCTCACCTTGGCACACTTGGGACTCCACCAGGCCTTCTCAATGGGCCAATGACTCATTACGTTTACTAATTTGCCCTCTTGAGAGGCTTATCTTTCTATTTTGGAGCTATCTTGGTGGGCTTGTCACTAAGAGATGTTATTATTGCACATTATTTTATTATTTGGTGTTTAGCTAAGTCATCGGATTTGTCCTAAACCCCCTGCGAATCCCGAATCCGGCGAATCCGACACAATTCGGTCTAGATTCGTGTCCAAATCACAGGACACATCGTGTCCGTTTTGTACACGTCGTGTCCGAGGGCGTGTCGCGATTTTCAGGGGCGTGTCGCGATTTTAGGACATGTGTCCGGTTTCCAGGACTCGCTAAGCTCAGTGCAGGAAAGAAAAGGGCGTGTTTGCTCATTAATATTTTCATTTGGCAAGTGATTTGTGCTGTTGCAGCAAGGAGTAGAGCATTTTGGCAGCTTCATGATCAAGTCTAGCCCCTAGTATTGATATGCTATTCATGGTAATGTTAAATTCTTAAAGTAAAAGTGACATTCTCCTTAATCTTCATTTTCATCCTTTTACTTAAATTTTTAACATTACCATGAAATGACTCAGGATGTTTGAGAGTGGTTCCAGCCTCATTGGATTTCATATGGAGAAAGTAGAATTTTAGATTTCATTCAAAATCCAGCAGACTTATCAGTTTTTCAGGATTTTAGGATTGGGGGATTGCAATGTTTCCATTGAATTTTATCATGTATTAGGGTATGGAACTCGTATTTAATCAAGAGCACCAAACCAAGAGCTTTTGAATATGTTGCTCCCGCTCCCGTTCTCGCTCCTGCTCCCCGCTTTCGCTCCCGCTCCCAAGTAACACTGTTCCTAATGATATGGGTCTGGACACCACTGTTGAGTTGGCATTGGCCAACATGGATCTCAATGATCCAGTGCTAAAGCCTGTTAGATTTGATGACTTAGAGGGGTCAACCTCCATACCAACAGATGTAGAGGCGACTATGGATACAGGGGAGGAGGAGGATGCAGAGGAGAGCAGTGGGGACCATGATGATGGGGATAGTGATGCTGATTCTGATGCTGATTGATGCCTTGAGGCTTGTATACCTGTAGTTGTTTTATATTTTCTATTTCTATTTGCCATTGGCATTGCACCAACACTACCTATGTAACACATTTTGATTTGATGACTTAATGAGAAAACTACAATTGTCAGTGTGTTTATCTTACTATCTTGTAGTTGTAAGTTGTCTTTCAGTTATGAATTATGAATCATGATTTAAATTTTTAATAGATTTATCATTTATGTGACCAGTACAACTGACATTTATTTGAATTTTGTATGTACTCTGCATGTTAATAGCTATAGATGAAGATCTATGTTTGAAATCAATAAATTTGTATCATTAATTAAAATGTGTAAGAAATATGATAATATCTAATTTTTAATATATATATATATATATTTTTAATAAAATAATATATAACGTGTCCTAACGTGTCCTGTTCCGGGGGGTCAGCGTGTCCGAATCCGACACCACGAATCTCGAATCCTACGTGTCCCGAATCCCCGTGTCAGGTGACTTAGGTGTTTAGTTAGGCCTAATTAGGAAAATTGAACTCATTCATTCTTCTCATCATCACTTGGATTGGATTAGTAGCTCTTGTGATATTTTCGCATTCCCTTTTGGAGGACGAGTTTGGTTTCATGGATGAATTTTGATGTTTGGATACTATTCTCTTAGTCTTGGAGCTTCAAATTTGGCTTGAATTAATATTGGATATACTCATTGTACATGTAAGCTCTTTTTTTCATGTCTATTCTTTACATTTGTCTTGACACATGAATAATGTATGGGATTTTCGCCCTCTAGATCTGAAAATTACCCTAATCTATGCGAAATTATGGAAATTTGGGACTTTTGAAATGTCTCATAAGTTACATGTGTCATGTATTATGAATGAATGTTTCTAGAGGTTTAATTTCATTGAATACACATTGATAAGTCATCAATTCTTGCACATCGAAGTATAAAATTCTTTGGTAACCGAGTTCATGCACTAATTTACCATGTGAAATTGCCTAAGGACTCCTTGATTGGGTAAAACTCTCTCCAATTTTCAAAATTACCTTGAATCCATCTCTCCTAGGGCAAGGCACTGATCTAACCTCTTGGTGGTTACCTGGCTGAATATTTTTCCCGCCTTTTTCCGTCTTTCTAGGTCTAACCCTAGTAGGTCACCTAGGGCATCAAGCAAAATTCTTTATAGCCATCCAAAACTCTCGAAGTTTGGTCCACTACCGCGCTGGGGTTTTCTCAAGGGGTCCTCCAAGTTTGAGGAAAAATTAATAGTGGAATCCCGAGATAAGGCAAGCCTTAGCCACATGACCATCTCTTTCCCTAGGTTGATTTGGATTAGTGTCCTCACTTGGGTCATTGCATTTGTATTTCAAAAGAAAATTTGTCCCTTGATCCTATTCTCCTCCCTAAACAGGTCAAGCCCCTCTAGTGTTGATCAAATCCACATCCTTGCCCTGGTTTGGGTCTGCTTTGGCTCTTTGTGGTCCCACAACCTTATAACTCAAATTCCGCAAGGATTGCATAGAAGCCATTTCTCAACATGGATTCTTAGCTCTAGGAAGCTTCTTGTCAAAGGATTTCCCCCAAACCTAGGCTTAAGTATCCTCTTATCCCTTCCTAGAGAGCCCATCACCTTGCTTCATAAGCGAGTAAGCCATTTAATTGAGTCTCTCTTGTGAATAAGTTCTAGGAATCACTCTTCATCCATTCATTGATTTATTCATCCTTGTGATTCTTCTTATACCGGGTCACCTCCCATCAATGAAAGTTTGTAAAGAGCAGGGAGCTATAGTTGAGGTGAAAGTGGGCTATTGCTCCATTGTTGCCCTTTGGCCTAGTAGTTGCACTATAGGATTCTGTGGAAAACAGGTTTTTTAGAGAGTTCGCCATTTGAAATAATTTGTAAACAATTTTAAGTTTGCAGGTCTGTGGATGAATTTTGGGAGGACAAGAGTCTGATTTCAAGCTTATTTAACGTAGCCAGAAAGGTTGGGAGGACAGTAAGGCCTAGCCGTAGGCTTGAAAAGGCCAAAAGAGCCTATCCGCTGGCTTTTTCAGCCCTAACACAGCCCTAAAAAAGAGCCTAATACCCTAGACGTCAAGCACCGGAGGTTGATCAACTTACTACACTTGAGATTTTCAACTAATATCTTTGTTTTGCAGGACCATCAAGGATCTTGAGGGTTTGACATTGATTCTATATTAAAAATTTGCAACCACAACTTGAGGACTAATCCCTTGTGTTGCAAGCATATCCATCACTTGGGAAGGGCTTTTAAAATGTTGTTTGGAACTGCTCCCCTCTACATAGGATTATAAACTCTTGTTTTCCTCTGCCACAGACATATCTAGCCTGATCTCATTCAGCCGCAGGCCTGGAAAAGGAATTATCTTGTTACATTTAGTTTAAAGGCTGACTTTGTGGTTTTGCAGGCCTGTTGAAACTTTTTGAGATAGCAGGAAGGGTTATTAGGCCAAGTTGTCCTAACTGCAAGGCCTAGAGGCCTTGATTAACTTAGCCTTGGGCATTTTAAGTATGGTTTCCTGCTTAGTTATTTTAGAGCTAACGTTCTGTGGGTGCAGGATTTTGTGGCAGTCTTGGAGTGGGTTACATTGTCTAATTGAGGCCAAAACGTTGTCACTTGGCCTTTGCATTTGATACACCAGGCACCAAGTAAGGCCACTGTTCCTTGTAAACTTGATTCTTCTCCACAGCCACCTATTTACAGACTGTCACAACCAAGCAGGTCTGAAGCAGTGAAATCAGAGGTTAAATACATAAGAAAACTAACAATAAAAAGGCTAAAGAAATCAAAGTTAATTACACACTAAGCATACAAAGAGTTTGATTGTTTCTTATAACCCTTTTCTTGTGAATCATAGGCTCTTTAGTGACTGATCTTGATTGATTAGTAGGATACAGTATGCTGATTTCATTACCTTAAAAGTCTGATTTGAGGTTGCAGCAAGTGCTCTTAACATCTAGTTAGCTATAGTACATTGGCTATTCTATACATGCATTGGTATCTAAAGTGGACTGTCATATATTAAGCTACAGCAGTCTAATCCTTGATGACAGTGACATATTTGAAGTCATCTGAATATTGGCAGAAGTTCTCTTTGGTCTTGATAGCCTTGTTTTGCATGGTTAGACTTTAGTTGCATATCATATGCATAAGTGTCTCTCTCATTGCAAATTACATTGCATAATTAGATTTCCTTGTTGCATTCTGTCATCTAAAATCATAATTAACAAAACCCATTTGTTTGTGTTTGCAGCACTTGTTTCTAACTGTTAAGTCATAAGTGGGAAAGCATCCTAAATAAGTGCATAACTAAAGCATTTGCTCTCACCGTCTCAACTGTCATTATCTCATTAAGCAGTCCTGAAGTGCTTCATTGGTTAATCTTGATGGGTTGGGCATCTCCCACACTGAAGTACCTTGGCAGTTTGCATTTCACATAACAAAGGTTGCATCCATTGTGTCATCTCTCATTGATTTGTGAGCATCCTCGATTTACTTGCAAAACTTGTATTTTCCTTGTACTTGTCACTTATTCTTACCTTGTGATATTATTATTAAAGTACAAGATTTATTCATTTAGAAAGTCATATTTCATATCAATATTGTGCCATCTCATTGTCCTAACATTTTCCTTGCAGCAGTTACCTATCTTATGACTTGGCATTCTACTTACAAGTGTTTCTAATTTGTAATTTGAGCAATATTAATAAGACACTGGTCTATCATCTCTTTTATCCTTAAGCGTCTCATTAATCTACAACATCATTGCTTAGTAATAATAAATTCACTTGCCCATAGAATCCTTTCAAGTTACCGAGATAAGTAATTGCTTCTCCTAGAGCTTTAATGATTCAACAAATCTCCCCTTTCCATCTACCTCTAGGGACTAGCCCCCTTAGCTTTCCTAGGAGATAGCTACAATGGAGTGGGTAGGGATCAAAGTGACAACCCCTGCCCCAAGCATTGTCACGTTGGGTGTACAATTCAGGCGACAACAAGGGCTACTAGATTTTGTGGTAACATTTTTGACATCGTTTTCAGGGAGGAAGCAAGTCTACCTTCTTGGTCAAATATTTGAAGAGGTGACTCTTTCAACGACAATATAGATCCTCTTATGGCAACTCCATTGGAAGAAAGAAGCCCTTGTTCTTAATTGAACCTCAAATTCAATGATTGTAGAGTGAAGCAAGCATCTCTCAAGGCATTTTGAATTCACCCAAGTGACTCTTGCATGATTGCTATGTGTAACCTAAAAAAATGTCTTACCATGATGAGATCCCCTCTTTCGACATCGCTAGCATTCATGGATACTCGAACCATATGACCTTCAACACGATATTTAGGGTGCCCAAGTTTGATGGTGATCCATATTTTGCAGTTGATCATGTGGCAAGATTTGCTACATATACCTCAAAAGCCGATGTGGTTCATTAGGATGTTCTCATGATGTTGTTCATAAGGTCCCTTCAAGGTCATGGCTCATGGTTATATAATTGCAAGCCTAGAAGTATTTCATCAATTGAAGCACTCTCTGTTAACTTTATGGAGTATTATCGAACTAAGGACCAAGCTTGCCCAACATTAGATATTGATTTTCAAAAGGAAGCCTTAGTTGAACATTAGGAAGAAGAGGATCCCTTTCTAGATCATCAAGTTGAGATCACTAATGAAGACATTAAGGGGGATCTTGAAGTTGATGAAGAGGGTTCCTTAGAAAGTGAAGTTGAAGATAGCCCCATATTTTTCAAGCACGCTATCTCTAACATTGCATATATCAAAGACCTTGAGAAAGATGACCCCATTAACTCCTTGTACATTGACCTTAGTGATTGCTTGCATATTGAAGAAGGGAAGTGGGAGATCACAAGCTCTTGTTTTGAAAAGGACCCTATCTATGATACCGATGATGATATCAATAAAAACCTTGTCTTTTGGTACCTTCCTTATGATCCTAGAGGTGTATTTGAGTCATCCATGGACACTCTTATCATTCCTCAATACACAATCATTAAGGACGATGAGCCTAGGTCATTTCCCCCTTTTGAATATGATCACGAGGAAAAGAAGCTTATTTGTTGTGATCCTTCATGGAAACAATCCCTTCATCCTTCTCATTATGTCCTTGAGGACCCCATGAAGCATTGCACCACTAAAGAGATCTTTGAGAAGGAGCAGTTGAGCTTGGTCATTGATTTCTCCATATATAGGGTTGAAGGAATGATTCGATGGGTCTGACCTGATTCATGTTCTTCTCCTTTTTCCATGGCCCCTTGCATCATTCACTGTTGCATTATTTTCCCACCTCCCACTCTTGTTACCTCCCATAGGGGTAGGAAATATATTGTTTATCTAATGATATGTTCCTTACATTGGAAATATGACTATACTAAGCACTTGCATAGGGTAGCATGCATGGTAGAGTAGGATGCATTGCATAGCTACTATCATCATATCATGTTTTAATACTAGAATAGGTGCATTTATATTAGACTTGCATCTTAGTGTAAATTTACATTCCTATATGGTTTTATTATTTGATGAAAACATGAACGATAAAAGTATGCCCAGGACACATGCTTCCAACATTGTTTGTGATGTGCAGGATACAGAACTGCAGTCCCAAAGGATTGTTGTTGTTCTCATGACCTTCCAATTCAAGTACATTGGTCGTGCACTCCATAGAGAGCTCATGTCCTAGTTGGAGCTAGATGTTATTCACCCAAAGTGGGTGACCCTATAGGAGAAATTTTTCTCCTAGATCTCCCTTCAGTCGAAAACCAGCAACCCTTGATAGCCACCAGTTTAGCCGATACATTGTTTCATTTGACCTTTGCTCCCTACATTAGTCATATGTCCCTCGCCCATCTATCAAGAGCGTATGTTTGAAGGCAGGCAATCCAACCCAAAGGGTATGTTTTTCATTGTGCAATTAGGTGCTTGTATTAGTTTTTCCTTGGGCATGGACTATTAAATGGGTGGTTAATCGTTTATCCTAGTCCCATGGGATCTCCCCTATTGGCCTATCGCTATAGGAAGGGCACTACTTAGAAAACCCCAATTTTGGTAGCATGGTCCTGTTTTCTTGATCCACATTTTTCACTCCTCTCCACACATTACAAGCCCTATTTCATCATTTTCCTTCTTTGGGTCCACATGACCTTTGGGTCTACAAGGAACTAGTAAACCACTTTCCCTTGTCCACATGTCTGGGTCGGGCCTAGAAATGTTGCCCTGGAGGTTGATGCAACTAAAAGAAAGTTAAAAGCATATCATGGTTGCTGACACCTAATATTTAGGGGTTAGGGAAACATTGTAAATAAGAAAATGAGAAGGTGAATATGTGAAAATTTTATCTATTGCAATAACTGGAAATTATTCTCCTAATTGTTAATTTAATTTAACAATTTGTTTGGACATACAAACAATGAATAATTCTCTACTGCAATTTTCGCCATTAAAATACTGCAGAAAATAAAATACTGGAAACTGAGAAATTCTATAGCACACACAAATTTAACACGATTGTTTTTGAACAATTGTACCCAAAAAAACCCAACTTGGGAAAACCGGTGCAACAAATGAGGGTTTTATTATATTCTTCAACAACAATTCTGAGTACAATAATTTAGATGCTCTATTGGAAATCTAGTCTAAGGAAAAATAATCGTAAAATTATTGTGAGAATTTTATCTCACCCCACAGCTAATTTTTGTCCCCAAAATTGCTTCCCTAGCCACACGTAGATCTTTCTGCATCAACCTCACCGCAGTGCTTGTGCAGAACCTTTGGGAATTTCGGCCTACCTCTCCCGATACTGGAATATTTCCTCCAGAAATGTCGCTAACCTCCTATATCACCTGCTACTCACCCTCTGGATCTATCTTCTCTGCTGAGTCTCTGCAATTGAGAAAATTGAACTGCCTAGGCAATTGAGTATATGCACTAGTGTGTTCTCCATCACCACATCAATCCCTCTTATATCTTCATGTTGGGACTCCAATGGCCAAGGTAAAATCTTAATCGATGGCTCAGATCATTTTTGGATCGATCCGTGTGTGTTTCTAGAGAATTCTCACCTTGAATTAATTAATTCTGATTAATTAACCAGTTTTCCTGAGTTTAGACTTAGGAAACATTAAAAAATTACTTAATAATCTAATTAGGTCATCTCTAGGTGGAATTTCCAGAAACGATTTCTAGGTTTTGCAGATCTCATATATTCTAGTCTTTCCACCAAAGTTCATGGCTAGAACACATCTGATGCTACAGAAACTAACACTCCCTCTTAGCGAGGACTATGTTCTCTCTAGTGCTACAAATCCTGCCACAACACCCTGTCTTTGTATCATCTCCTATCACGCTGCTACTGCATCTATGATGCTACTGACACTGCCATACTACTGCCTAAACTGCATCTACACTGCAACTCCCTCTCATTTGTCGCTGATGCAACAACAACTACTACAAATAAGAAGCATCTAAAATATTTGTCCCTTCTACTGGAACAAGTTCTCCACCATACCCATATGTTCTCTGAAATAGACGAAATTAGCTCTCGCTGGAGCTTCTATGAGTATGCTTACAACCCGCACTTATGTGGGAACATATTGTCGCTAGACCGCTCCATGTTGTACACAATCTCTGATGAAATGACACCAAATATCTATGTGTTTCAACCTATCATGACACATTGGATTCTCTGAGAGCTTAATGCAACTCTGATTATCACAGTAGACATAGGTTGCCTTCATCCTCTGCCTGAACAAGCTTACTAGCAGCTTCTAAAGCCAGATAGCTTCACACATGGTTGTGCTTACTTCCATATACTTTGTTTTTGCAGATCTCAGTGCTACTAACTTTTGCTTCCTACTACACCAAGAAACCATCCCTAATCCAACACTGAAGCGGTACCAATGTAAAAATTTCTGTTTTCCCACCCCGGTTTTCAGTTTCTCCTTATTTCTCCCATGTAGTTAAATGCCCTTTCCCATAACCATACATTCAACAAGCTGAAAAAATAAATTTGCTGAAAACACAAATTCTGTAAATTTTACAGAATGCTGGAAATTGCAGAAATAAAAATCAGCAGTAATAAACAGCCATTAAAACACATTAAAACACTGATATTTTTGGTCAACGTGACCCTGGAAAAACCCCCTACAACTCTTGGGGAAAACCAGTTTGAGAGCTCTTCTTTATTTCTAAAAAATATATTTTTACAATAAGAGAAATATTCAGCAAAAATCAACAAGCAAACTTTTACAACTTATCTCAGCCTTGCTGAAAAACTGCCCTGCTGAAACTTCGCTGTTGTTACTCCGCTGCTGAAACTCCGTTGCTGATACTCCGTAGCTCACTGTCCAGAAATCTCCCTTGCTCTCTTGCTCTCCTTCTCTCAATCTGCTCATGAAAGAATTGAATCGAATGTGTGATCTTTTCCTCCTTTTCCTCCCTTAATATAACTCCAAGTGACTTTTGGGTGATCCAAGTGAATTTTGGGTGATCTCTAAATCCAATGGCTGAAATAGATTTAGATCAATGGCTGAGATTAAATGCACATTTAAATCTCACTTTCTATTTTTTAATTCACCCACTTTAATAAAGACCCACTTAGTCATTTATTTCCAAAGTCACTTTTCCTTTCTAATTTTACATTAACTTTATTAAAGTCACTTTAAAATTAGACTTAGTAACTTTATCACTTAAAGTCACTTTTTAATTAGATTTTAACTTTATAAAAAATTATAAAGTCACTTTAGGAGAAAAAATAAAATCTTTTGGACACTTTTCCCTAGGCCAAAGATTAAAGCCTAAGGGAACCACCTGTCCTCTGGTACCAAATTTCAACAAATTCTCTTTTTTGTTTTTCATTCCCAGAAGAATTGATAATTTAGACTCTCATGCGACCTATAAGGAAAAATAAATAAATAAAATAAAATAAAATTAGATCTTGCTTTAAATTGCTACATATCTATTCCATTTTGAGGCGATGTGTTTCTACAGTCGAACTTGATTTAATTCTAGCTCATCCATCACGATCCTAGATCTTTCCTTAAGTGAACTCCTCGCTTTAAGGATCTCTTCTTCCCATGGCTTTAGAATAAAAAACACTAGTTCTCTTGTCAAAGAAGCGATGAACGAAAGACATACCTGCAAAGAATATCCACTCTACCATAATCAAGAATTGGAAAATTAAAAATGCAAATATCAGATAAGGGTTTCTTCTTAGTTCTGAATAATGAAGGGATCTGATGGACATGTTGCAATTGAATCCAATTAATCATCAAAATAATGTAGGCACACTCCATTCACAACATGTTTAGTGTTGGTAGGGAAAGAAAATCTACTTTTTCATGTCTCTGGTTGCTACCGTTGTGCCATTCACTTCCTAGAGATTCATTAATATCTTCAATATAATTCCTTTCAACCTTTGGCCTCGAATTCTTGAAGGACCACTCTATTGTGCCAAATCATTTACAAGATATTGTGGTCAATAATACTTGAGCATACTATTACTTGTGTCAATATTGACAACATCATGACGATCAAATTCATTGCCAGGAATGGTACCTTCACCGAAATAGGCCATTCATGTAACAATAGCCTCCATGTTCCACTAAGAATTCTCCCTTGTTTTAAGATCTCCATTCAACTCAACAACCCGTTTTCCTAACATTGTAACGTCTCTCATCTAGCTCTGTCAAAAACTGTGAAAATCATGCATCACTCGCATCTGCTGAAGCTTGAACTTTGTACAGTTTCAACCTAACATCGTCCAACTCCTCAATGTACTACTTCCTAGCAGAGGCAACCAAGCTTTGTGCTTCAGAGAAGCTTGATATTGGCAAGAGAAGTAACAGGCATTATTTAATTTTAAGACCCAACAGTTACCTAAGCATTTCCTAGAAATGCGTAGTTGCTTAAAAACTTCATTTTTAAAACACGATTTATGGCCAAATGAAACGAATTTCGAAAAACTAAAACGTGGGTTTTTCTCAAAATGTGACCAGTTATAAAACCCAAGAACAATTTTCTCAAATTTGTAACCAATTGGGACATATCAGGCTTATCTGGAGCCTTACTTGGCAAACTGCGTAAGGAAAAAATGTTTTCTAATTAATGCATAGAGGTAGTTGCGGCCCTGATCTGATCTCCCTGATCTACAAGAGATAGATCCGCCACAGAGATGCTGAGAAATACCATATCAATTATCAACTTGGTGAGTTGGATAGAAGCACTCGAGTTGTCACTCCTATACAATTTTGAAAGATGCTGAGAAAGAAGTATCCTCAATTTTTCCCAGCAACATAATGTTACAAACAAAAGACTGCACATTATGGTGAGTTCCAATATACCGGGCCCGGAGCAACACAACACAGTCAGAAGAAGAGGCATCAACAGAGGCAAAATAAGAAAGCGATATTTATATGGATTGAAGGACTCTCGCAGCTTCTGAGCTTTGCGTTCTTTCCAGCGCCCTCTGTAACATTCAATTTAAAAATCTAGTATTTGGCTTGTGCTAGAGGACATCTTCTATGGTTGTGATTATATATAAAAATTAGCCATGGAGTCTTTGAGATTAGCAATTCCAGGTTCTACTCATCTAGTTTCTCGTTTTGTCATTCAAGTTGTGATACTTATGGTAATATTGTTGAATGGTTGCACCTATGGAGCTACAACAAATGATTTTGATGGCGCTCCTAGTCCTAGTCAGAGCGTGGATACAGGAGGTGTTTCTTCTATTTCTCTATCGTTCATCTCCACAGTGAGAGGGTTGTTTTTGCCCTGCATCTTTATGTTCATTTTCTTCGGTTGAGACCAGAAAAATCGAATGGAGTTACAACTTCAACGAGACGATAAGAAAAGGAACGGAGTAGCATATGAATATATGTATATGTTAAATGTTTACTCTGTCACATCCAAATCTTGTAGACTCTCATAGAATATGATACCTCCAGGCTCCCTTATTTCTATAATAAAATTTAATTTTTATATATATAAATAATAATAATAATAAAATTGTTCTATTTGCTAATTTTTTTGGAAGAGGTATTGATCAATTTGAAGATTGGACTGGTTATTTGTTCATAATAAAAATGCATAGTTGTGTGTACCTAACTTTATGTTCAAGATTTTAGCTACAGAAACTACACAATTTTGCAGCTGAAGCACAATTTTACCGCTAAAAAACAATTATGTAGCTATATATTTAACTCGATCTATTTGTCAACAATGCATTTTAATCAGAAAATCATGATCAAATTTTATTGGTTTTGTTTAATGATAATGTTTTCAAGCATGATGCAGGAAAGAAGAACTATGAAGGCACTTTATCTGCAAGATCGATTGATGAATTTTTTTATTGAGGAAATTGTTTTCTTTTAGAAATTGGATTTATTATCACAATTGTGAAATTGGACTAACTATTTGAAATAAAAACACGTCATGAACCTATCAATTATGCAAATTTTTCATATGTACCTTGAGAAATTGATCACTTCTCTTTGAACACATTTACATTTGTTGCATTGTTAGTGCGATGTTTGTTTTCAGGTTGCAAGACAAAGAAGAATTGAAGGAAGCCAATTATGCATAATTGGTTTTCTACGACCAATTTCAAAAGTTATAAACCAATTTAATCTATTTCTATCATCCATAAATGCCATCATTTTTCCTCTCCAAACTCACAAGCTATCCAAGCATTTTTTCTAAACATCATCATCACCATTTTCTTTGCAAAGAGTTGCATGTTTCCTTCACATTTTCCATAATTTCCATTCATTAACCTATTAATAGAGACATTCAGCGCGCTTATATGTTGACTTGTCATTTTGCTTTCCGTTCGTTTGTTTACCCTCTTTGTCCTTTTCATTTCTATTAAATAAACCTTGATTCACTGCAAAATTTTTCATTCATAGTCATTCCAAAATCATCATTTCATACTCGCATTAGATGATGAAGGATTCATTAAGGCCTCCCTTCTAACAAGTCTTGGCCTATCGACACCAACACATTATCTAGGTTCAAGGCTAGAGTCCTTATTAGTACCTTTAGGCTTGTATGTATCAATGAAAAGTTTTGTCACTGACAATCATGGGAATACATCAATGTCTCTTAATCGTTGGATCTTGCAAGTGGCTCGACATCAGCTCATCTATTCACACTTTGAAATATGTACTTAGGTACCTTGACACTCGTTGACATTAATGGCGAGTTTGTCTCGCATTGATTAACAGCATTCATCAATGGTCGGTAATCCAATGACTTCTCTTCATGCTCGACAGCAACACATTCATTTGCATGACTAAAATTGTACCATCAGGTTTTGTAGCAGGTGAAGACTATATCATTCAGCATTTTGCAGTAGATACAATAGATTTAGCAGCAACAATAAAGAATCCACTTTCACCACCTCATCCACTATTTATGCAACCAAGAAGCAGATGAAATTCTACATTCTATTCCAAGATCCAGCAACATCTACAACTTCTCTACATATGCACAGTTTGTCCACTTCCTAAGTAAGTAAAAGTATGTTATTTTCTAGCTTTTAATTATAGAATTCCTTGAATACTGAAGTTATAATTTTTGGAAAATACTTCTCCATATTTCCTTTCCCATTTGAAAAAATCGTAAACACCTTTAGTTGGGGGGAAGGGACAACCATTTATTATCACATCCATATCACGTCATTCCATTTCACTTCATTTCATCCTAACATACTCGTCTTAATCATTATGATTGCATCATGGTTCAAAAGTTATGTGATTTGCAAATAAATGCCTAAATGATGAGCATATTATATGGTTGATTTATGCATTCTTAAACATGTTCAATGAATCTTGCTGCAACAAAAAGAAACAAGGTATTGAAGCACAATAACCAATACCAATTAAGATTTGGTTGTCACACAAGAACCAACCAAACATGTTGCAATTCAATATATGACAAGGAATTACAAAACGAAATAAAATTGTCAAATACTATCAAATGTAAAGTTTAAGGACATACTATATAAGCTAAGCTCATTCAAAAGCAAATCATGACTAAGCAATGCAGTAGATTGCATGAGTACATGCAATAACGTTAGTTGGGGGGAATGTAGAGTCTCCAAAATGTATTCAAAATATCATCCACTTTCACCTTTATCACCACCATTTCACTCACATGTCACAACTCCATGACCATATAACCTTTCATTAGCTTCCATTTTCATAATTATATGGGTTACCTTTGTGTTTTCCAAAAGTTAATGATTTCTAGTATTATAAGTGAATTAAATGGTTAAAATTTACAAAAATGACATATACTTGCTAATACTTAAAAGTGGTTTGAGTTTCATGACATGTAGGTCATTTGGAAGCTTCGAAGGCACCCTTATCTGGCTTCCAATACTCAAATTCGAATTATCTTTAAAATATGGAAGAAGATTTGGATAAAGGTCAAAAAAGATATGTGTCTCATCATTAGCTATTTAAGTTGTAACTCTGAGATTTTCTAGGGATTTAGGGAGAGAATAATGGACCTCCATTAATGAGATAGCTTCTTATGTTTTTATATAAATAGGAGAGCCTTCTCCTTTGAAAGGCATGTGTAAAGTTGGGGAAATGCTCATGTTTTGAATATAGAATTTGGATTTGGCACCATGCTCATGAGTGATGTTCACCTTGATTTGGTTATGTTTGCATTTGGAGCCTCTCAACTTGCCATCTCTCATGCTTTTGCATTGGCCACCTACAATGTGTCAGATTTATTTTTTTTTATAGATTAAGATTTATTACTTTCATTGAATAAAATTTATTTATTTCATATCTTTTCATGTGTAAGAGGTTAAGAGTGATTGTCTTCATTTTCTTTCTACCTAAAAATTAAGAGCATTTGTTTTTATTTGCTTTCATATCTTTTCCTCTGTGAGAGATTAAGAATGATTGTTTTTATTTGCTTTCATATATTTTCCTGTGCGAAAGGGTAAGAATGATTGTTTTTGTTTTCAACTCTGAGAGAGTGGTGTGCTTTTCAATTCCTGCAAGACTTAAAGATTAAGATTTCAATTCCGCGTGTTGTACTATAATTGTACTATAATTTCTTTTGAGTTGATTGTTGAATTAGAATAAGTGAATTTGGTTTATCAATATTTGGTTTCATAGTTAGATTGATCTAAATTGAAAGTTAATTTCTAGCATATACAGTGCACGCACGCTTCGCAAGTTTTACGAAACCCCCGGGTTTACAATTAAATAATAGGTAATTAATTTGCTTCAACAACCATGTTTTTGTTAATCTAACTAAATAATTCTATTTTTTTAATTATTATTATTTTTAAATAATAATATAATTTTTTTAACAAAATAATTAACTATATAATAAATTATTTATATAACTTATTATAATGAAATAATAAATTATATAACAATATTATTATGTAATTAATTATATTTAATTCAGAATGATATGGTGTTTGATCAGTGATCCAGGAGGATCCATTGATTCAAATTGCACAGGTGTTCAAGTATCGTCATCAATGTTCAGTGTCATCATCGCTTCAGTTCAGCTTCGATAGATCGATAAGTGTTGGTTGTGGATCAGGTTGTTTAGGTAATGTTCATAGTGTTCATGGCGTTCAGTTGATATAGGTTGTACCTGGTTGTCTACATGAGTTCATCGACAGTTCCCTAGGACTTGGTTGACGACATGTGTTTTGTCGTTCATCTTTGTAGGATTGGTGTCGACATGGGTGTTGTTGTCGCAAAGGGTTGATATGGTCATCGCCCAGTGTCAATTCAGTGTTTTGGTTCAATATGGTTCGCCTTCTCAGGATTTAGAGTGCTGTCGTAAGTGTTATTGTATCGACAATACGTTTTTGTTTTTGTCACATTATGACAAATGTGTTATGAAAAACCCTAATCCTAAAACTAGACCATAAAACCCTCAACCTAATGCTAAATACCTAAGTTCTAAGTCCTAAACACCAACAAACCATGTGTTGAAACATTACACAACATAAAAACCTAACCTAATACACTCTTGGCCTATGGTTTAATATAAAACATTCCAAAACACTATAAATAAATCAATACATAGTCACCCTAAACCGTGCAGTCAATGCAAACTGCATCGGAAGAAGGTAGACATGTGACTAGTGCTAAACGTCGGGTTAACAACAACCGACATTTCAGTCCCAAACCACAGCAGATATGAAACTATAACCACAACATTTGAACACTCGTAGGTAAGTCGTCTGGTTATGTAAACCGCGTGGAGTTAACCGCCATATGTTGACCGCAGCAGGGACATGTGAGCGAAGCTAACTATCGCTATTAGGTTATCTCCGCAGTTTTGATGGGCAGTTACGGTTAGGCGGTGGCAGGGCTATGTGAGCGTCGGGATAACCACCACCGCTAACCATTACGGTGAATGGTTAGCGGAATTGCCAGACCCTAGAACCATTATTATGATCAGTCACATGGAAAATCGTTAGCTCTTCGCTCGGTTAGCTAACCACTTGCGGTTTCGCAGCTAACCCAAGGTTTATTTTTGGGATTTCATTGAAGTTTTGGTTATTTAATTAAATCCCCATGTAAACCTAATGACTCGGTGTCAAAACATGGTATGACCGAGACCCAAAAACCCCAGATTGCAACTCGTTCATCCCTAAAGCAGTCAGAGGAGGTTTTTATGCATCTTCAGGGCTATAAAGGCAGAATTTATTTTCATTGATCAAGGAGAGTGGATTTCAACTTTTGTATGCAGAATCTGGAGGACATAAGAGATTTTGTTTTCAGAGTTTCAAGAGCATCCGAGGTCAGTTTTGGAAATTGTAAGAAGCGTTCGAACACTGGTTCAGAGGGCCATCTTATGGCAGAGGTTAGATTTGCTTGTGTGCAAGTTAAATTTGACTAAATGATTGTGTAACCGACTCCTTTCTTCTCATTCCTAATAAAAACGGTCACCCATGTTGAAAGTGGATCCGGAGACGTAGTCCATCAAGGACGAACTCCTTCATCAATTTGTTGTTTGGTATCGTGTGTTTTTATTGTTTTTACTTATGTTATGCATCGATTTCATGTTTAATCAGTTGTCGCAAGTGTTCTGCTCAAGCAGTTTACCTCGATTTCCGTGCTTTCAGTTATCATTCAAATCACTAATGGTTAATCGATTCTACATCAGTATTTAGTTTATGATCATTTCAAATCATATAATTTGGTAACAAAGCATGTTGCATTTGTAGAATGTACCATTGAATGTTAACCAAGTCAAAGTCGCAACAAGGAGAACGAATCCTTGAGAAAATCAATCCAGAGATTGGAAAGCGACGATTCGTTCAGAAATCGACCATGTCAGGACCTGATGCAGGTGAAAATATTGAAACTAAGATGAGTGAAGAACAGTTTCAGCAGGCGTTCTTAAATATGCAACAGATGTTGGGAGAATTGTACGAAGACAAGAAGGCGAGAGATGCTTCTTCAAAAGCATCGAAGAAGGTCAAATGTAAAGGCAAGGCTAATAAAGCACCTTCACCTCCCATCTCCATCATCCTCTTCTTCTTCTTCTTCTTCCTGTTAGCTCTGCGACAAGCTTCAGTGGTTGAAGGTCAATTTTCAGGACTGATGGTTGGTTGTGCTGAGAAAGGTGCCCGTAGCAGTCATCCTGTTCTTCCTCCTTCGGTTTCTTCACATCTTCTTAACTTCCCGCTGTCCCTATTTTCATTCAAAATCCTTTGTAAACCTTAAACTCCCTTCTACTGTGCTGCCTCAGTTTTTCCCTATGCAATGTGATCAGATCGCAAATCGCATCCATGCCCGCTGCCTCAATCTATTCTCTTGACTTCTTCCGACGCGATGTTGCGATGCAATCTGATTGCTATCGCAAATCGCGTCTGTGCCCTGTTGCCTCCGTTACGCCCTGTGTCTTCTACCGAATGCGATTTTGCGATGCGATCTGATTGCAAATCGCAAATCGCACCCATATGTTAATGCTCAACCCTTTCTCTTCTGCGGATGCGATGTTGCGATCGCTCCTCCGCCGTTGGATCTGTCCGTCCACAATCTGACGGCTCACAATTGTTTTCGTTGTCCGCCTCCTAGTAACTCCTCCCGAATTATCTTTGTCGTTGATCCACGTGATCCCACGGTTGATCTTTCTCCTTCCGACCATGCCTTCACCATTCCTTCCACACCTTTAACCCGTGTTGTGCTCTCGAAGGAGCAAGAAGGCCAGATCCAGCACTTTGCGCCATTACTCCTCACCAACTGCAATTAAGGACAAGATGGTCAAGGACAAACAAGACAACCTCGGGCAGACAACAGCATTTATCAGGCATGGGATTTCATCTATAATTCACTCCAGTTGCCCGAGAAGGACAACAGAAAATCAAGGAAGATCAATTTTGTCCATTAAAACAGTCAGAATGTATCAGAGCCCATAACATTTTGTAAATATGGCTGGTAATGCATTAAGACACCTCCACGCATACCCTAGCAGAGATTTTTGTAAGCAAACTCTATATATACTGAAAAGAATGATGTAATGAGGGGATGAGTGTTAGATGAGAGTTAGTATGTTGTAAGGCTCAACTTCTGGAGACTGTAACTGTTATGCAACCTGCAGCGTCTGGTCTTCATTTCCAACTAATACAAGCTTCTTTTGTTGTCATTTTCTCACTTTCCACTTCTTCTTCTATGTTCCAGGCTGTGCCTGTTTTGCATTAATTCATGTGCTCTGAATGTTTAGCATCAAAGGGGTTGTCATCCCACCTCTGTGTTAGGATTTAGCATGTATCATTGAATTTGTATACAGGTTTTTGTTGTTTAATGCCAGAGAGTTGTCATCCTGTCTATGCATTAGATAATAGATTTACAAACCTCTTTACTGGTTGCAACCAGCCATCACATGGTCTTGTGCATCTGCTGGTGTGGTCAGTATTCTCCATTTTCACTAAATCCTCAAACTGTGAGTAATTGGTGGTTAAAAGCCTTGTAGTCTGGGGGTGTTCACCCATGTCTGGGGTCAATCATAGTAGGAGTGGTTATCTAGCTTGAGTATGCAGCATTTCTTTCATTCATCCACCATTTATCCAACTTTTTGTTGAGATTTTTGTAATGTTCCCGAGCATCACCGATATACATCCTAGGTGAGTTTCTTGGGGTGATAACATTAATTGGCGTTGTTGCCGGGGAGACGAGAATCGAAGCTCAGCTTCCCTGGGAGAACAACACAGCTTCAAGCTTTGATGACAGACAAGGTTTGAACACATATTTTGGTTGCAATTATCTGTCTGGTGACTCCACTGGAGGAAGTCCAACCTTTGGTGACTCCACATTGAATTTCTGGTGCAGTTGATGAGGCATGCTTGGAGAAATCTTCAGAAATCACCAACTAAACCATTGCCTGATCCTGAGAAGATCGTTCAGCAGAAGAAAATATCGCAATGAGCACCAGGATTAGGTAAGCCTTAAAAGTTCTATGTATCTCTGTTAGTGAATGTCACCTTCAGAGATTCATTCAGCTCCTTAGTCATTCATTTCCCTTTCGGACCTCAGTTGAAAGAAGCATCCATGTTGTCCATCATATTCCCCTGTTTCTGTCATTCTTTTCATTGATTCATTCCACTCAGTCCACCAGTATTCCTTTCGTATACCTCAGTCATGGTAGGTCAGCAAGCCCTTACAAAGATAGAAAGAATGGTTGCTGCCAGGTATGGACCTCTGGTCCTGCCTGTTCCTCTAAATCCTATGCCTGTGGGAGAATATCAAAAGTATATGCCTAAATTTACTAGTACAAGGGGAGTAACAGCAGAAGAACACCTTGAAGATTTTTACATTTATGCTGATAATTTAGATATAAGTGAAAATGATGTGTGGATGAGGGTTTTTGTCCAAAGCCTAGAGGGAGAAGCTAGAAAATGGTTCAATGAATTACCCCCTAGGTCCATTGCAGACATTGAGGCCCTAGATGATGTGTTATTAAAGCACTGGGGGGATAAGCAAGATCTGTTCTATGATTATAGTGAGTCTGGGAACTCACAGAGGGATGGGCTCTTATCATCCTCAGATCATAGGATCGACGAAATGGCCATGATGATAGAGCTATTGGCCTTTGAAGTTTCCAAGTTAAGAGTTGAGCAGTATTCAACACAGGAGCAGTTGCAGATTTTGCCAAGCAGCAAAAACACAAATGAAGACAAAAAGGGTGAAGACCCTTTTTCAGAGTATAGTCATGGAGGAAGAGCTATATGAAGAGGAGGATGAGGTCTATGGTTGGGAAGATAAGGGCAATGCCCCCTTCTTAACTAGAGCTATTTATGAAGAAGCTTTATCCAAAGGCGTTGCTTATCAGTTTGTTGTACCTACAGAACAACAAGCTTATCAGCAGAGGCTGCTAGCAACAGATCCTTCCATCCTCGAAGAGTCTGAACCTGAAGCCAGCTCAGCTTCCCTTGACTACGCAGATCTGCAATTTGAGCAACCTGCTGATTTCCCTAGCCCAGTGATCAAAAAGGGAGAAGAAAGCTCCCCATCATCTTATGCTTCTTTGTCTGCTCAAGTTACAATTCCTCAAAGTTGCCCCCTAAACTCTAAGGCAGGCCATGATTCAAAGACCAAGGCTGATACTGATCATCTCAGTCTTGACATCCTGATGCCTACTCAGGTGGCCTCTACACAGATTGAAATGGCAGCTTATCAGATGATAGAGGACGAGGGTGCACAATTTTGGGACTCCTCCTTGGATGAGGAATGTTCTGGAAAAAATGAAGGATCGGATGATGTCTCTATGTCCCCTGCACAAGAACATATTGGTTCACCATTCATATTAGTTGTGCAGACCACAAATGACATAGAGAAGTACACAACATTCATTGTTATTCAGCAGGTGTACAAAGGCTCCTATGAAGAACATCCAAGGACGAGAATACACAGAAAGGGGAGGAAGTATAGATCATCTCTACCTAATGAGCTCAAATGTTCCAAACCTTTTGAGGTAGATGATGAAATAAATCCAATTTTGCTAATCTATGATGAATAGGCCAAGAGAAGGAGAAGCAATTTTGGTGTCCCAGAAATGGGCAGTTTTTGAAAATTTATGTTATTTAAAGTTTTCGAGCTTTAATATGTTTTTTGCATATTTTAGTGTAGACTTAATTAGACTCCATGCCTAATGGAACACTAGGCAAATGTTTTTAAGCTGATTTTGTATAAAGGCATTGGTCTGCAATTCTTGAGACCTCACAGGAAGGATCTCATCCCCAGAAGGAGCCAATGTTAGCTCTGCTACAAGCTTCAGCGGTTGAAGGTCAATTTTCAGGACTGATGGTTGGTTGTGCTGAGAAAGGTGCCCGCATCAGTCATTATGTTCTTCCTCCTTCAGTGTCTTCACACCTTCTTAACCTCCCGCTGTCCCTATTTTCATTCAAAATCCTTTGTAAACCTTAAACTCCCTTCTACCGTGCTGCCTCGGTGTTTCCCTATGCGATGTGACCAGATCGCAAATCGCATCCATGCCTTCTGCCTCAATCTGTTCTCTTGACTTCTTCCGACGCGATGTTGTGATGCGATCTGATCGCTATCGCAAATTGTGTCTGCGCCTTGTTGCCTCCGTACGCCCTGTGCCTTCTGCCGATTGCAATTTTGCGATGCGATCCGATCGCAAATCGCAAATCGCACCCATATGTTAATGCTCAACCCTTTCTCTTCTGCTAATGTGATGTTGCGATTGCTCCTCCACCGTCGGATCTGTCTGTCCATGATCTAACGTCTCACAATTATCTTCGTTGTTCGCCTCCCGAATGATCTATGTCATCGATCCACGCGATACTACGGTTGATCTTTCTCCTTCCGCCCATGCCTCCGCCATTCCTTCCACACCTTTAACCCGTGTTGTGCTCTCGAAGGAGCAAGAAGGCCAGATCCAGTACTTTGCACCATTACTCCTCACCAACTGCAATTAAGGACAAGATGGCCGAAGGACAAACAAGACAACCTCGGGTATACAACAGCATTTATCAGGCATGGGATTTCATCTATAATTCACTCCAGTTGCCCGAGAAGGACAACAGAAAATCAAGGAAGATCAATTTTGTCCATTAAAATAGTCAGAATGTATCAGAGCCCATAAAATTTTGTAAATATGGTTGGTGATGCATTAAGACACCTCCATGCATACCCTAGCAGAGATTTTTGTAAACAGACTCTATATATACTGAAAAGAATGATGTAATGAGGGGATGAGTGTTAGATGAGAGTTAGTATGTTGTAAGGCTCAACTTCTGGAAACTGTAACTGTTATGCAACCTGCAGCGCCTAGTCTTCATTTCCAACTAATACAAGCTTCTTTTGCTATCATTTGCTCACTTTCCACTTCTTCTTCTATGTTCCAGGCTGTGCTTGTTTTGCATTAATTCATGTGCTCTGAATGTTTAGCATCAGAGGGGCTGTCATCCCACTTCTGTGTTAGGATTTAGCATGTATCATTGAATTTGTATGCAAGTTTCTGTTGTTTAATGCCAAAAAGCTGTCATCCTGTCTATGCATTAGATAATAGATTTACAAACCTCTTTACTGGTTGCAATCGGCCATCACATGGTCTTATGCATCTGCTGGTGTGGTCAGTATTCTCCATTTCCACTAAATCCTCAAACTATGAGTAATTGGTGGTTAAAAGCCTTGTAGTCTGGGGGTGTTCACCCATGTCTGGGGTCAATCATAGTAGGAGTGGTTATTTGGCTTGAGTATGCAGCATTTCTTTCATTCATCCACCATTTATCCAACTTTTTGTTGAGATTTTTGTAATGTTCCTGAGCATCACTAATATACAACCTAGGTGAGTTTCTTGGGGTGATAACACTTCCAGTGCAAAATCTGAAATGGAAAAGAAATCTAAGAAAACATCTCTTTTGAAACTTGATGTTAAATTTGAGTTACCTCTTTTATGATGGTGAAATGAATCCTAAAATGCTAGATAACTTGATAAAGCAGTTAGAATTGTATTGTCGCATTCAAAACATTTCTAGAAATAAAACTAAAATTCAGTTAGCTACACTTAGAATGGGGGGAACAACTTTAATCTGGTGGGAAAGTAAAACTCAGATAGATGTAAAGCATAAAGGAAAAGTCATCTCTTCATGGTCTAAGTTTTTAACAACTCTTAGGAAACAGTTCTATCCTTTAGGATACATGCAACAAGTTGTTATTGATTGGCAGCATCTGAGGCAAGGTAAAGGGCAGAGTGTTAAGAAGTTTACTCAAGATTTCAAAAAGAAAACATTGGCGCTTGGTATTTCATTGGATACACGTGAAACTTTGTTAAAATACATCGGCAGTTTACATTCATATTTGTAGCATACTTTATTGATGTTTAATTCTAATGATTTTGATGAGGTGTGTGTTCAGGTCATATATATTGAATCAGGTGGTAGACCATTCAAGTTTTCATCTTAGTCATCCAAAGATTTGGAAACCAAGATTCCAGTGACAGTGAGGGAAAGAACAATTCAAAGAGAAAGAAATCAGTGATCATTTAGAAGGAAAGACCTACTTGTTCTCATTGCCAGAGAATCGGTCATGATGAATCGAAGTTCTGGAAACTTCATCCAGAACTTAAGCCCAAAAAGTTCCTTAAGGCGAAGGATGAAAAGAAGGCCACTACAGCAGTCCAACAGGATCTAGGTTTAGATTCAGGTGATGAAAGGATGATAACCACCATGGTTACGATAGGTAAAACTTCTAATACTGGTTCAAGTCCGAAAACCTATATATCTTCTTCAAACATAAATCCTTCACATGAGGATAAAAGAGTTGAACTCTTCCTTCATAAGGATAACTTCTAAGCATACAAAGATTTACACAATGTTTGACAATGGATTGCAAGCAAATTTAATATCTGAACATATAGTTAATCAATTGGGATTGGAGACACAGAATCATCCAAGACCATGCCCATTAGGTTGGATTAATAAATCAACTCAGATACATGTCACAAAGCAGTGTTGGTTAAAATTTGCAATTACATCTAAGTACATTGATGAAGTGGAGTTAGATGTGGTCCCAGTAGACATATGTGGAGTTGTTTTAGGAAGTCTTTATATTTATGATAGAGATGCAGTCTTTTACAGAAGAGAAAATAAATATCACCTATAGAAAGAAGGGGTTGAATTTATTGTTAGGGAACATAAAGTCAAATCAAACTTGGATTTAATTGTTACAAATCAAGTTAAGCAGTTAATAAGTTCAATTAAATATGTACTCATGTTTATTAAGGAACAACATAAGGGTGATTGTTCGGAATGCGAAATTCCGTTTATAGATCAATTGGTCAAGGTGGGTAATTCTTTTCCAAGAAATCTTATTCCTAAACGGGATACACAACATGAGATACATTTAATGTCCTATGAACATCTTAAAAACAAAATGACTCTCAACTCATTCATTCAACTGAATTCTAGAAACTATCATCATCAGTAGTGTATTGTAGGGAATGGTACATGTGAGTCTAATCAGAGACTTGTTTCAGATGGTATGTTTATTTTCAGTTTCGAGAATGCAGGTCAGTATTGGGGAATGTCAGTGTTACATTTCTTTAGTATTGCATCATCATTTCATGCTTTAAAAAGTAATGAAACCTCTTTTCAAGTGGGGAGGAATTCTATAAGTTTTCATGACAAAGCATTTTCAAAAGCAAATTTAAAGTTTCCTTATCATGATTTGAAAACTAATTCATTAAGTAAAAGTGTTCGTCAATGGAGATATCAATTAATAGACGAAGAAATAGTGATTCAAGTAAATCAACAATTACTTAGATACTTTCAAAGTCAAACTAAGTTACAACAGTCTTTACATCACAGTTGGATGAGTTCTGTGTAACAAGTTCACTTAGTAATTAGTCAACAGGAAAGTAAATCACGTCAAGTAATTGATATGAAGTCAAAATCAAAGGAGTCTTTGAATATTTCAGTTATTTCAGAAAGTACATTGTTAATACCCATCAGATGTATTGAACAAAGTTCTACAAATATTGTTTTCAAAGATGTTTTCGAATCAATAACTCATGATTCTTCGTGGAAAGAATTCAATTGCCATGTTGATAACAGGTTGTTTGCCCATCATCGCAAGTTGTTCATACTGTGAATGGAAGAAACAGGCCACCGAACCAAAAAGTGCCACAGTTAGCATCATCAGGGTCATCACTTGCAGGTGATTGAACGAATGTATTGGTACATCGTCAGGTCAAGGTGGAAAGAGAGGGAGTTCTACCCTCATCGAATATTTTTTTAGTCAAACTTTTGTGGTCCAAAATCTTTCAAGTGGAGAGGAATGATCAAAGAGGATCCATTGATTCAAATTGCACAGATGTTCAAGTGTCGTCATCAGTGTTCAGTGTCGTCGCTTCAATTCATCTTCGGCAAATTGGTTGTGGATCAAGTTGTTCAGGTAATGTTCATAGTGTTCATGGCGTTTAGTTGATATGGGTTGTACCTGGTTGTCGACATGAGTTCATCGACAATTCCCTAGGACTTGGTCGATGACATGTATTTTGTCGTTCATCTTTGCAGGATTGGTGTCGACATGGGTGTCGTCGTGGCAAAGGGTTGATATGGTCATCGCCCTGTGTTGATTCATTGTTTTGTTTCAATATGTTTCGCATTCTCAAGATTTAGAATGTCGTCATAAGTGCTCTTACATTGACAATATGTTTTTGGTCTTTTCACATTATAAAAAATGTGTTATAAAAAACCCTAATCCTAAAAATAGGCCATAAAACCCTAAACCTAATGCTAAATACCTAAGTTATAAGTCCTAAATACCAAAAAACCATGTGTTGAAACATTACAAAACATAAAAAATTGAAGGGGGGGTGAATCAGTATTATCAGATTAATAATTTTAATTTCCCAAACAGATTTGTATACGCTACTTCAGCTAAGTGAACTAGCGTGTACACGTGACTGTACTTAAAGCAACTAGCATATATGCAGAGAACTTTTGATTTAGACAGTTTGTCATGTATTGAACTTTAACTAGTATATCAGAGATTTATCAGACAGTGCAGTAAAGGAATATAAAGCATTACAAATAAGCAACACACATGAACACCAAGATATAAGGTGGAAACCCAATGTGGGTAAAAACCACTTGTTGCTATCGTCTCTGTCTTCTTTTAATAATAAGAATATATATTTACAATCTTGTACTGGTGCAGACTCATACCAGTACGCAGGAACCCACCTGCAAAAGGCTACAACCTTCTCTCGTTCTCCAGCTACTACTGGAAGGGGGCTACAACCCCCTAGCTCTTGTACTAGCCAATATGTTTACTAGTACGTAGGCCTATAGAAAAATCCACTCTTCTACCAAGGACCATGTTTCATGAATTTTCATACTGGATGCTCCTGGAACACAACACCACAATCTAAAGGCCATGTTTCATTCAATTTTCATACTGGACCGATCAACAACATCAATCAAATACATTTGCATCAACCAATCACTGAAACTCAATTATCATAACCTGAATTTGATCATTCAGAATACAATCACCATAACCTAAAGCAGAATCTAAAACTTTGCAACAGCGAACAGAAACAGCTGAAACATACTTCATAAGGTATATGCTACTTCATGTGTCAAACCAACGTGTATACGCGCTTTTATCAAAGCCAACCAACGTACACATCTGTAAATATTAATTCATAATTTTGCAGCTATTCCAGACTTGAATTATACCCAGATCATAACATTTACAGAATAATGCATGCATCAGTATTCAGATCTAGATTATACATGATCAAACCATATAATGATAATTCATTTTAAGCCTTAAGATCCCGATCCATCATTAAATCTTATCCCTCATCAACCGTTAAGGTTCATCCTTGGTTCAGATCCAGCAAAGCACCATAAGCCAATAACCTGCATACTAGATTAGATATTTGATACTTGCACACTTTGGCCTAATGATCTTCTCCTCCTTATATAGTTTTAGGCCTTTCTCAATACCATGGATCAAAACCACTTAGGACCAATACCTTGGACCAAATACCTAGGGTCAATACTTCGGCCCAAATACCTTGGACCAATACCATGGATCAAAATACCTTGCACCAAATACCTCGTACCAAAAAATTAGTTTTCCAACATATACGCGTTTTTCCTTCTGTGAAAGTGCGTGTGTACGTATACATTACTTGTGTTCAGTGAACCTACGTGTATACGCAGCTTGGTCAAGGTGAACCTGCATATACCTCTCCTTCTTCATCCTTTGTAGTCTGATCTGTAATTCTTTGTTCTTTTCATGTTGCACCGCAATCTTTCATCTGAGTGAGTTGCCATTAAGGACAACACCTGTATCATAATGCCAACAATCTCCCCCTTTGGACTTGATGGCAACAACAACACCAAGTCAGTCTCCCCCTTTGACATCGAGGGGAAAAGGTGGACCAAGATATTCTCTCCCTTTGACATACATTATGTTGTTCATGTGACCCCTAAATACATGCTAAAATCTCTTATTGATCTCCCCTTTTGTATATGCTGAGATGCACTAAAACCGTCCAAACTCCCCCTGAGCACAAGCAGAGTCTGCAAAATTATTTTCCAAAAGAATAACATGACTCTATAACTCAACTATGTGAGGATGACCTTCCTATCACCAATGACACATACATACATCTATCTCCCAACCAAGTGGGGATATACCAAATTTGACTCATCCACCCAACTAAGTGGGGATATACCAATTGTTTATACATTACAGAAGCAATAAATATTACATCATTTTTCCAAGAGGACTCATATCACTTCCTAGACTTTTACATGACTTAAGTAACAGATGGTATAGATATCTGAAGCCATAATTGTACTCAGCAACCATAATGCCAACAATGTTGAATGTACGTGAAGGCTAATGCTCCCCCTAAACCTGTACTACTTGTGCATTGTTAATAGGTCAATGATCAAGGGATCTTTGTCAGTCAGATAAAATTAATGAATAGAACATATAGACATTAATCATCAATATCAGTGAGAGCACCCATATGAAATCTTGTCCCTCTGTTTTTCTTGTCTGAACCACATATACGCTCCTTTACCCATAGAAACCCGCGTGTGTACGTGACTCTACTTCATGAAACACGCATATAATAGCCTTTTTCTGAAAAAGTTGGATTTAACAGCAGGATGATGCAGCAACTACTCTCAGATTTTGTCTGAGATATTAAAATGTCTCTCTGGGCAGTGGTTTAGTGAATGTATCAGCAACCTGTTCTTTGGAGGGAACATATTCCAATTTGACCTTTTGTTCAAGCACTTGTTCACGTAGAAAATGGTATTTGATGGGTATGTGCTTGGTCTTGGAGTGCATGACTAGATTTTTTGAAATGCTGATGGCACTTGTATTATCACATAGAATGGAGATGGGTGGAGTGCATGTGATCTGAATGTCTTGCAAGGTTTGCATCATTCAAAGTAGTTGTGTGCAGCAAGATGCAACAGCCACATATTTTGCTTCAACTGTAGATAGCATAATTGAACTTTGTTTCTTGTTGAGCCAAGACACTAACCTAGAACCCATATAGAATGCACCACCACTAGTGCTTTTTATGTCATCAACACTTCCTGCCCAATCTGCATCTATATATGCATGAAGAGTGAGATTTGTATCTCTAGGATACCATAATCAAAAGTTTTGTGTTCCTTGAAGATATTGAAAATTATTTTCACTGCCTGAAGGTGTGATTCCTTTGGATTTGCTTAGAATCTTCTAACTATTCCTACTGTATGCATGATGTCAAGTTGGGTACCTGTTAGATAAAGCAAACTGCCAATCATGGATCTATAAGTCGGTTGATGTGTTGTTGATGATTAATCATTTGAGCTGAGACTGCATCCTGTTACCATTGGTGTACATACAAGTTTAGAATTTTCCATGCCATACCTTTTCAAGATCTGTTTGAGATATTTGGTTTGTGAAAGAAAAATACCATCTTTATTTTGTTGAACTTGTAGACCCAGAAAATAGGTAAGTTCACCAAGCGAGGACATTTCAAATTCTTGTTGCGTTACTGATGCAAAATTCTGACTCATGGATTCTTCATTGCTACCAAAAATGATATCATCAACATAAGCAACAATAATGAGTAATTTATCAGTGTCAAACTTTGTATATAGATTGCTATTTGTTGAACCTTTTGAAAAACCTTGTTGGTGTAGATATTTGTCAAGATGGTAATACCAGGCCCTTGGAGTCCGTTTCAGACCATAAAGAGCCTTTTTGAGTTTGCATACAAGTTTTGCATCATTTCCAAGAATGAATCCTTCTGGTTGTTCTATAAACTTCTTCTTCTAAATCTCCATTAAGGAAAGCAAATTTTACATCCATTTAGTATACTTTGAATTTTTAAAAGCTAGAAAGAGCAAGAAACATCTTTATGGCTTCGAGTCTAGCAATAGGTGCAAAAGTTTCTTCAAAATCTATACCTTCTTGTTGAGCATACCCTTTACAAACAAGTTTGGCCTTGTTTCTAATGACTTCTCCATTTTCATTCAGCTTGTTTTTTAATATCCATTTAGTTCCTATGATATTTTTATCATGAGGTATAGGAACTAATTCCCAAGTATTATTCTTTTCAATTTGCTTGAGTTCTTCATTCATGGCCTTGACCCAACATTCATCCTTGCATGCTTCATTTACATTTTGAGGTTCGGTGGAGGATAGTAATGCTAGATAGCTTGAGTTTTCTATAATAATTCTTCTTATCTGTACACTTGTCTCTTTTTCCCCTAAAATTTGAGTTTTTGGATGATTTTTCTGAACATACCTAAACATAGTCTTTTCTTCTACCGTTATCTCTTCTTCTGGTGCTTCATTGGTTTCTTCTTCAATATCATCGTGATTTGATGAGGGAAAATACTCCCCATCTTCTTCATTGTCATAATCTTATGTTTTTGTTTGTTTTGGATTTTTGCATGCTTCGTCAACTACAACATCAATACTTTCAACAATTTTCAATCTTTTATTATAACATTTATATCCTTTACTTCGGGAAGAGTAACCAAGAAGAATAGCTTCATCTGCTCTGGGCTCAAACTTACCAAGTTTTTCATCAGTCCTTTTGATATAACATTTGCTTCCAAAAACTTTAAAAGTATTTTACAATAGGAGTCTTACCATACCAAAGTTCATGTGGAGTTTGAGTGCTTTTTACCCGAAGATTTGCTTGGTTGAGAATAGTTACGATGGCGAATGCAACTCACCTTAGAATCTTACAGGAGTTCCATATTCATCTAGCATATCTTGAGCCATTTGTTGAACAGTTTTGTTCATTCTTTCTACCACTCCATTTTGTTGAGGAGTCCTTGCAGTCGAGAATTTCCTTTTTATTCCATGTTGTTCACAAAAGTCAAAGAATTCATCTCAGGTAAATTCTCCTCCTCGATCTGATCTGAGGCATTTGATTTTTCGATCTGATTCATTTTCAACCAAAGCTTTGAAGGCTTGGAACTTTTAAAATGCTTCATCTTTATGCTTTAGCAGACCTATCCAACACATACTGGAAAAATCATCAATGAACAAAATAAAGTATTCTTCTCCATGAGGTGACATTTTCCTTGATGGTCCACATAAATTAGTATGAACAAGTTCAAGAGGCTTACTAGCTGACCCTTCTTTTTCAATGAAGTGAGCTCTGGTTTGCTTACCGAATTGACATGGTTTTCATATTGTATTTTCAGGGATGCTGATATCTAGAAGATCATGAACAACCTTGAATCTGCATGCTTTTCTTATTGGAGAAAAGCTCAGATGCCCCAATCTTCTATGCCACAGCCATTTTTCATCATTTTTTCTTAGATAACATTGTTGTTGTCCTCCCTTGAGTATGTATAAGTTTTTGGAGTTATTTTACCTTTGATCACAGTCTTCACATTATCAAGTTCACGAACAACACATCTGTTTGATCAAAACACCACTTCATTTCCTTAATCACACATTTGACTGACACTCAACATGTTATGTTTTAAACCGTCTACATACATAACATTTCCAGCTTTAACCTTTTCTTTCAAAAAAACAAATCCTTTACCTTTTATGACAGCAGGAGTGTCGTTTCCAAATGAGACATTCTTTTCCTTTTCTAAGGCATTATATGAGTGAAGTTTTTCTTTGTCACCTGTCATGTGTTTTGAGCATCCACTATCGATGTACCACCTATTTTCTTGTCCTTTTGCATACAAGGCTATACCACATCTTTCTGTTTGATATTATTTCCTTCTCCATATCTTGGGATTTAATGGAGTTTGCTCCTTTTGAGATGATTGCCAAAATTTTCTCCTGCATTCAGATTATTCATGACCAAAGTTGTTACAGATTGAGCATTATATTTCATTTTCGAGAAGAGAAAAGTTATTATAGGAACCTTTCTTGACCCCTATTATATTCCTTTGGTTTTGTGCTTCTCTAGTCATGATGGTTTTGTAAGCAACACATTGAGTAGCTTTGTGTCCAAAATTATGACATGAAAAACATTGGCCATTAAAGAAGTTCCTGCGGCTATCGAATATATTGACCTAGTGATTGTAGTTTCTATTGATATCCATCTTTGGAGAAAATTGAGTATGATTTACCTGAGATTGATTGTAGCTTCTATTCATCCTTGGAATAAATTGAGTCTGATTTACCTGGTAATCTGCTTTATGCATTTGCTAACGATTGTCATATTGTCCACTGGTCTTTGCTCCATCATGATAGCTTTTAGTGGAGGTTGATGGTTTTTGTGCTTGAGATGCTTCTTCAGTATATCCAAGACCTATATTTATCAGAGGAGAACGTTATACTTTGATAATCTGACCCTTTAGCAAATCCAAGATTGAGAGATTTCGTTTTCTCAAGATCCTTTCTTATACCCACAATTTCACATTTTAGTCTTTCATTGTGTTTTTCTTTTTCAGCAAGTTGGTATGTCAAGGTATCTATAATCATATTCTTTTCTTCTAAAAAGATTTTGAGTTTAGAAATTTCTTTATGAAGGTTGTCTTCTTCTAAAGCATCCAAAAAATTATCATCATCATAAGCCATTAGAAGTCTATAATCATTACTATTCTCATTTTCATCACTATTTGATAAACCATCGCTATCTTCATGAGTATAGTAACTTGTTTTATTTACAACTTGTTTTCTATTCCATTATGCATGTTCCTTCCCTTTTTCATGTTTATATTTATGAGGGCATTTGGCAGCATAATGACCGACTCTGCCACAAGCAAAGCATTTGAAGGGTAGCTTACCTCTAAATCTTTCGGAACCCCGTTGAAGCTTCCCATCTTCTTCTTATTAAATATATCCCGATCCATTGTGTTGTTCCTTTCCTTTTGCTGAAGCTTTAAATGCATCTTCTCTCATCTCTAATGGACCTCCTTTTCTCATCTCAAAGGCAGTTAAGATTTCGTGAAGATGTCATAGTGATAGTCTGCAGATCTCGTTTTTCTTCTATGGCAGAAACTTTTGATTCAAATTTAGCAGATAAGGATCTCAAAACTTTCTCAACTAAAGTAGCTTCATTTATATCTTCACGTATATTCTTCATACTATTAACAACCTCATCTATATGTAAGAAGTAACTAGCTATACTTTCATCACTATGCATATTAAGAGTTTCATACTGAATTCTGAGAGTTTGAAGTTTAGCATGTTTTACTTGAGAGTCTCCTTCATAGCTCAGAATGATTTTGTCTCATATTTCTTTGGCTGATTTGAGCTGCATGACTTTGACAAACTCTGATTGTGACAGACTTCTCAATAAGGTATTAACAGCTCTGGCATTGGTTTCATATTGCTTCTTACCTTCCGTATCTGTAGGAATTGTTGTTGGAAATGTATATCCTCCTTCCACAATTTCCCAGACATCCATTCCAAGTGATTATAGATAGGTTGTGGTTCTTATTTTCCAATAAAAAAAGTTTCTCCCATCAAATATTTTTGGTTTGATGGATCCCATGCTTTCTTGATTACTCATGATGATGGATCTCCCTTCAAGCGATCAAGCTTCTTCTGAAGGACCTACTTCTATACCAATTGTTGGAAATAATACTGAGAGGGGGGTGAATCAGTATTATCAGATCAATAATTTTAATTTCCCAAACAGATTTATATACACTACTTTAACTAAGTGAACTAGCATGTACACGCGACTATACATAAAGCAACGAGCGTATATGCAGAGAACTTTTGATTTAGACAACTTATCATGTATTGAACTTTAACCAGTATATCAGAGATTTATTAGACAGTGCAGTGAAAGCAGAATAAAGCATTACACAGAAGAAACACACATGAACACCAAGATATAAGTTGGAAACCCAATGTGGGTAAAAACCACCTATTGTTGTCATCTCTATATTCTTTTAATAATAAGAAAATATGTTTATAATCGTGTATTGGTGCAAACTCATACCAGTACGCAGGCACCCACCTGTAGAAGGCTACAACCTTCTCTCGTTCTCCAGCTACTACTGGAAGGGAGCTACAACCCCCTACCTCTTGTACTAGCCAATATGTTTACGAGTATGTAGGTGCTAGCCTACAGAAAACTCCACTTTTCTACCAGGGACCACGTTTCATGAATTTTCAGACTAGATACTCCTAAAACACAACACCACAATCTAAAGGCCACGTTTAATTCAATTTTCATATTGGACCCATCAACAACATCAATAAAATACATATGCATCAACTAATCACTAAAACTCAATTATCATAACCTGAATCTGATCATTCAGAATATTTTCATCAGAACACAGTCACCAGAACCCAAAGCAGAACCCAGAACTCTGCAACAGCAAACAGAAACAACTGAAACATACTTCATAAGGTATACGCTACTTCCATGTGTCGAACCACGTGTATACATGCTTTTATCAAAGCTAACCAGCGTACACATCTGTAAATATTAATTCACAATTTTGCAGCTATTCCAGACTTTAGTTATACCCAGATCATAACATTTACAAAATAACACATTCGTCAGTATTCAGATCTAGATTATACATGATGAAACCATAGAATGATAATTCATTTTAAGCCTTAAGATCCCGATCCATCATTAAATCTTATCCCTCATCATCCGCTAAGGTTCATCCTTGGTTCAGATCCAGCAAAGCACCATAAGCCAATAACCTGCATACTAGATCTCACACTTCATCAGATATTCGATACTTGCACACCTTGGCCTAATGATCTTCTCCTCCTTATATAGTTTTAGGCCTTTCTCAATACCATGGATCAAAACCACTTAGGACCAACACCTTGGACCAAATACCTAGGGTCAATACCTCAGACCAAATACCTTGGACCAATACCATGTACCAAAATACCCTGGACCAAATACCTCAGACCAAAAACTTAGTTTTCCAACATATACGCCCTTTTCCTTCTATGAAAGTGTGTGTGTACGTATACGCTACTTGTGTTCAGTGAACCTGTGTGTATACACAGCTTGGTCAAGGTGAACCTGCATATATCTCTCTTTCTTCATTCTTTGTAGTCTGATCTGTAATTCTTTGTTGTTGTCATGTTGCACCGTGATCTTTCATCTAAGTGAGTTGCCATCAAGGACAACACCTGTATCATAATGCCAACAAAACCTAGCCTAATACACTCTCGGCATATGGTTTAATATAAAACATTACAAAACATTATAAATAAACCAATACACAGTCACCCTAAACCACGCGGTCAGCCCAAACCGCATCAGAAAAAGGTAGACATATGACCAGTGCTAATTGTCGGGTTAAGAACAACCAACAGTTCAGCCCCAAACCACAGCGGATATGAAACTGTAACCACAACATGTGAACACTTGTAGGTAAGCTGTCAAGTTATGTAAACTGCACGGACTTAACCGCCGAATGTTGACCGTAGCGGGAACATGTGAGCGGATCTAAGTATATTCATCAGGGTTATCTCCATAGTTTTGATGGGCAGTTACAGTTAGGCGATGATAGCACTATGTGAGCACCGAGATAACCGTCATTGCCAACCGTTACAGTGAACGGTCAGCGGAATTGCCGAACCCCAAAACCATTATTATGACCAGTCACATGGAAAATCGTTAGCTCTTAGCTCAGTTAGCTAACCACTTGCATTTTCAGGGTTACTCCAAGGTTTATTTTTGGGTTTTCATTGAAGTTTTGGTTATTTAATTAAATCCCCATGTAAACCAAATCACTAGGTGTCAAAACATGGTATGACTGAGACCCAACAACCCCAGATTGCAGCTCATTCATCCCTAAATCAATCAGAGGAGGTTTTTATGCAACTTTAGGCCTATAAAGGCAGAATTTCTCTTCATTGATCAAGAAGAGTGGATTTCAACTTTTGTATGCAGGTTTTGGAGGACATAGGAGATTTTGTTTTCAGAGTTTCAAGAGCATTCAGGGTCGGTTTTGGAAACCGTAAGAAGCATTGGAAAGCTGGTTCAGAGGGCTAGCCGATGATAAAGGTTATATTTTCCTGTGTGCAAGTTCATTTTGACTAAATCATTGTGTAATCGACTCCTTTCTTCTCATTCCTAATAAAAACGGTCGCCCATCTTGAAAGTGGACTTGGAGACATAGTCCATCAGGGATGAACTCCGTCATCGATTTGCTATCTGGTATCGCTATGTTTTCACTTCTGTTATGCATCGATTTCATGTTTAATCAACTGTCATAAAGTGTTTTTCTCTAGTATTTTACCTCGATTTCTGTGCTTTTAGTTATCATTCAAATCACTAATGGTTAATCGATTCTACATCAATATTTAGTTTATGATCATTTCAGATCATATAATTTTGTATCAGAGCAAGCTGAGTTTGTAGAATGTTCCATTGAATGTTAACCAAGTCAAAGTCGCAATGAGGAGAAGGAATCCTTGAGTTGATCAATCCAGAGATTGGAAAGCAACGAGTTGTTTAGAAATCGACCATGTCAGGACCTGATGCTGGTGAAAACACTAAAACTAAGATGAGTGAAGAACAGTTTCAGCAGGCGTTCTTAACTATGCAGCAAATGTTGGGATAATTGTACGACGACAAGAAGGCGAGAGATGCTTCTTCTTAAAAAGCATCCAAGAAGGATAAAGGTAAAGGTAAGGCTGATAAACCACCTTCAACTCCATCATCTCCATCATCCTCTTCTTCGTCTTATTCTTCCAATGCAGAATATGAAATGGAAAAGAAACCTAAGAAAACGTCTCTTTTGAAACTTGATGTTAAATTTGAGTTACCTGTTTATGATGGCGAAATGAACCCTGAAAAGCTAGATAACTGGATAAAGCAGCTAGAAGTGTATTGTCACATTCAAAACATTTCTAACAATAAAACTAAAATTTAGTTAGCAACACTTAGAATGGGGGGAACAACTTTAATCTGGCGGGAAAGTAAAACTCAGATAGATGTAAAGCGTAAAGGAAAAGTCGTGTCTTCATGGTCTAAGTTTTTAAAAGCTCTTAAGAAACATTTTTATCCTTTAGGATACATGCAACAAGTTGTTATTGATTGGCAACATCTGAGGCAAGGTAAAGGACAGAGTGTTTAGGAGTTTACTCAAGAGTTCAGAAAGAAAGCATTGGTGCTTGGTATTTCATTGGATACACATGAAACTTTGTTAAAATACATCAGCCATTTACATTCATATTTGCAGCATACTTTATTGATGTTTAATCATGATGATTTTGATGAGGTGTGTGTTCAGGCCATACATATTGAATCAGGTGGTAGATCATTCAAGTTTTCATCTCAGTCATCCAAAGAGTTGGAAACCAAAGATTCCAGTGACAATAAGGGAAAGAACAATTCGAAGAGAAAGAAATCAGTGATCATTCAGAAGGAAAGACCTACTTGTTCCCATTGCCAGAGAATCGGTCATGATGAATCGAAGTGTTGGAAACTTCATCCAAAACTTAAACCCAAAAAGTTCCTTAAGGCGAAGGATGAAAAGAAGGCCATTGCAGCAGTCCAGCAGGATCTAGGTTCAAATTAAGGTGATGCAAGGAGGATAACTGCCATGGTTATGACAGGTAAAACGTTTGATACTGGTTCAAGTTCGAAAACTAATGTATCTTCTTCAAACATAAATCCTTCACGTGAGGATAAAAGAGTTGAACTCTTCCACATAAGGATAACTTCTAAGCATACAAAGATTGGCACAATGTTTGACAGTGGATCGCACGCAAATTTAATATATGAACATATAGTTAATCAATTGGGAATGGAGACACAGAATCATCCAAGATCATACCTATTAGGTTGGATTAATAAATCAAATCAGAGACATGTCACAAAGCAGTGTCGGTTAAAATTTGCAATTACATATAAGTACACTGATGAAGTGGAGTTAGATGTGGTCCCAGTAGACATATGTGGAGTTGTCTTAGGAAGTCATTATCTTTTTGATAGAGATGCAGTGTTTTACAGAAGAGAACATAAATATCACCTAAAGAGAGAAGGGGTTGAATTTATTGTTAGGGCACATAAAGTCAAATCAAACTTGGATTTAATTGTTACAAATCAAGTCAAGCAGTTAATAAGTTCAAGTAAATATGTACTAATGTTTATTAAGGAACAACATAAGGGTGATTGTTCGGAATGCGAGATTCCGTTTATAGATCAATTGGTCAAGTTGGTTAATTCTTTTCCAAGAAATCTTATTCATAAACGAGATAAGCAACATGAGATACGTTTAATGTCCTATGAACATCTTCTTAAAAACAAAATGACTCTCAACTCATTCGTTCAACTAAATTCTAGAAACTATCATCATCAACAGTGTATTGCAGGGAATGGTACATGTGAGTCTAATTAGAGACTTGTTTCAGATGGTATGTTTATTTTCAGTTTCACGCATGCAGGTCAGTATTGGGGAACGTCAATGTTACATTTATTTGGTATTGCATCATCATTTCATGCTTTAAAAAGTAATGAAGCCTCTTTTCAAGTGGGGAGAAATTCTATAAGTTTTCATGAAAAAGCATTTTCAAAAGAAGATTTAAAGTTTCCTTATCATGATTTGAAAACTAATGCATTAAGTGAAAGTGTTAACCAATGGAGATATCAGTTAATAGTCAAAGAAATAGTGATTCAAGTAAATCAACAATTACTTAGATACTTTCAAAGTCAAACTAAGTTGCAACAGTCTTTATATCACAGTTGGATGAGTTCTGTGCAGCAAGTTCACTTAGTAATTAGTCAACAGGAAATTAAAACAAGTCAAGTAATTGATATGAAGTCAAAATCAAAGGAGTCTTTGAATACTTTAGTTATTTCGGAAAGTAGATTGTTAATACCCATCATATGTATTGAACAAAGTTCTACAAATATTGTTTTCAAAGATGTTTTCGAATCACTAACTCATGATTCTTCATGGAAAGAATTCAATTGCCATGTTGATAACAGGTTGTTTGCCCATCGTCGCAAGTTGTTCATACTGTGGATGGAAGAAACAGGCCACCGAACCAAAAAGTGCCATGGTCAGCATCATTAGGGTCGTCACTTGCAGGTGATTGAACGAATGTATTGGTACATCATCAGGTCAAGGTGGAAAGAGAGGTAGTTCTACCCTCATCAACTATTTGTTTAGTCAAAATCTTGTGGTGCAAAAGCTTTCAAGTGGAGAGGAATGATCCAGGGGGATCCATTGATTCAAATTGCACGGCTGTTCAAGTGTCATCATCAGTGTTCAGTGTCGTCGTCGCTTCAGTTCAGCGTCGACAGATTGACAAGTGTTGGTAGTGGATCAGGTTGTTCAGGTAATGTTCATAGTGTTCATGGCGTTTAGTTGATATGGGTTGTACCTGGTTGTCAACATGAGTTCTTCGACAATTCCCCAAGACTTGGTCGACAACATGTGTTCTATCATTCGTCTTTGCAGGATTGGTGTCGACATGGGTGTCGTCATGGAAAAGGGTTGATATGGTCATCACCCAGTGTCGATTCAGTGTTTTGGTTCAATATGGTTCGCCTTCTCAGGATTTAGAGTGTTGTTGTAAGTGCTCTTGTATCGACGATATGTTTCTGGTTTTGTCACATTATGACACGTGTTATAAAAAAACCTTAATCCTAAAACTAGACCATAAAACACTAAACCTAATGCTAAATACCTAAGTTCTAAGTCCTAAACACCAACAAACCATGTTTTGAAACATTACACAACATAAAAACCTAACCTAATACACTCTCGGCCTATGGTTTAATATAAAACATTACAAAACATTATAAATAAACCAATACATAGTCACCCTAAACCGTGCGGTCAGCGCAAACTGCATCGGAAGAAGGTAGACATGTGACTAGTGCTAACCGTTGGGTTAACAACAACTGACAGTTCAGTCCCAAACCATCGCGGATATGAAACAATAACCACAACATGTGAACACTTGTAGGTAAGCCATCAGGTTATGTAAACCGCACGGAGTTAACCACCAGATGTTGACCGCAATGGGTGTTGGAAATAGTACTGAGAGGGGGGGTGAATCAGTATTAGTCAAAGTCAATAATATTTTCATACTCATACTCAATTTCATATAGGCTACTTCAATGAAGGTAACCTGCGTGTGTACGCAACTATGTTTAAGGAAACAAGCGTATATCCAGCAAACTAATGATTTAGTTAATTCGTCATATGTTGATCTTAAATCTGTGCATCAATACTTTATTAAGCATTAAATAGTAACCATGTGCAATTAATAATAGAAATAACCATCACACATAAGAAACACACATGAACACCAAGATTTAAGGTGGAAACCCAATGTGGTTAAAAACCACCTGTTGTTGTCATCTTTGTCTTCTTTTAATAATAAGAAAATATGTTTACAACATCGTACTGGTGCAAACTCATACCAATACGTAGGCTTCTACCTGTAGAAGGCTACAACCTTCTCTCATTCTCCAGCTTCTACTGGAAGGGAGCTACAACCCCATAGCTCTTGTACTAGCTGATATGTTTACTAGCACATAGGCGCCGACCTATAGAAGGCTACAACCTTCTTTCTTTCTCCAGGAACCACGTTTCATAAATTTTCAAACTGGATACTCCTGGAACACAACATCATAATCTGAATCCCACGTTTCATCCAATTTTCATACTGGACCCATCAACAACATTGAAGCTCAAAATCAATCACCATTGTAATACAACCATCAAATACATCTGCATCAACTAATCACTAAAACTCAATCATCACTTTCTGAATCAACTATAGCTGAATCAATCAATCCATGAATCTCTGACACAACTGAATCAAATTCTTACTGAACCTTTGACACAACTGAATCAAATTCAATCAATCAGTTGGAACAGACAGATCATTGTAACCAGTACAGAAATCTGAACCCAGAACATTGCATCATCATTCAGAACTAGTTGTAACCTCAAAACCATGCATCAGAGTGTATACACAACTTGGAAGAGTCGAATCAACATGTATACATAACTTCATCAAGGCGAACTAGCGTATAGATCTGCAAATACTTACTTATAACTTCGTTGCTCTTCTCGACTTCAGACATACACAGATCATCACATATAAAGGATAAAACATGTGTTAGCAATCAAATCTAGCCCATTAGATCACATAATGATAAGTCATTATGATCCTGCTCCATCATTAGATTTCATCCATCATCACTGAAGCAAATCACACTCAATCAATCTGAACACTGTCACCAGAACGCAATCACCAGAACATAAAACAAAACCCAGAACTTTGCATCAACAACTAGAACCAACTGTAACTTCAAACATCATAGTTCATAAGGTATACGCTACTTAGATGTGTCGAACCTGCATGTATATGTGCTTTTAACAAAGTCAACTAGTGTATACATCTGTAAATATTCATTCATAATTTTGCAGCTATTCCAAACTCCAGTTATACCCAGATCATAATATTTATAGAACAACATATGCATCAGTATACAGATCTAGAATAAACATGATCAAACCATATAAATATAATTCATTCCAAGCCTTAAGATTATGATCCGTCGTTCGATCTTGTCCTCCATCAACCACTAAGGTTCATCCTTGGTTCAAATCAAGCAATGCACCATAACCCAATAACCTGCATACTAGATCTCACACTTCATCAGATATTCAATGCTTGTGTTCACTGGCCTAATGATCTTCTCCTCCTTTTATAGTTTTAGGCCTTTCTCAATACCATGGACTAAAACCACTTAGGACCAATACCTTGGACCAAATACCTAAGGTTAATACCTCGGACCAGATACCATGGATCAAAATGCCATGGACCGAATACTTCGGACCAAAAATTTAGTTTTCCAAGGTATACGCGCTTTTCCTTCTGCGAAAGTGCATGTGTATGTATACGGGACTTGTATACAGTAAACCTACGTGTATACGCAGCTTGGTCAATGGTGAACCTGCGTGTATACGCAACTTGGTCAATGATGAACCTACGTTTACCTCTCTTTCTTCATTCTTTATTATTTACGTGCTATACTGTGATCTTTCATCTGAGTTAGTTGCCTTCTGAACTAATTCCTTGAAGTTGTCCTGCATTTCATCACATCTGTAAACACTACAGTCATGCATTATGTCACATCTGATATCTCTTTTGTAGATTCATCTAGTTACCATATACAAGTGAGTTGTTCTGTTACAAGTGGGTTGCCATCAAGTACAACACATACATCATAATGCCAACAGCGGTGATATGTGAGCGGAGCTAAGTATAGCTGTCAGGGTTATCTCCGCAGTTTTGATGGGCAGTGAAGGTTAGACTGTGGCAGCGCTATGTGAGCGTCGGGATAACCGCCACTGCCAACCGTTACAGTGAGCGGTCAGTGGAACTGCCGGACCCCAAAACCGCTATTATGACTATTCACATGGAAAACCAGTAGCTCTTTGCATGGTTAGCTAACCGCTTACAGTTTCAAGGTTAATCCAAGGTTTATTTTTGGGTTTTCATTGAAGTTTTGGTTTTTTAATTAAATCCCCATGTAAACCTAATCACTAGGTGACAAAACATGGTATGACGGAGATCCAACAACCCCAGATTGTAGCTCATTCATCCCTAAATCAGTCAGGGGAGTTTTTTATGCATCTTCGGGCCTATAAAGGCAAAATTTCTCTTCATTGATCAAGGAGAGTGGATTTCAAATTTTGTATGCAGGTTTTGGAGGACATAGGAGATTTTGTTTTCAGAGTTTCTGGAGCATCCGGGGTCGGTTTTGGAAACCGTAAGAAGCTTTGGAAAGATGGTTCAGAGGGTTATCTGATGACAGAGGTCAGATTTTCCTGTGTGCAAGTTCATTTTGACTAAATCACTGTGTAATCGACTCCTTTCTTCTCATTCCTAATAAAAACAGTCGCCCACCTTGAAAAAGAACCCGAAGACATAGTCCATCAGGAATGAACTATGTCATCATTTTATTGTCTAGTATCGCTGTGTTTTTACTGTTTCACTTCTGTTATGCATCGATTTCATGTTTAATCAGTTGTTGTAAAGTGTTTTGCTCAAGCAGTTTACCTCGATTTTCGTGCTTTCAGTTATCATTCAAATCACTAATGGCTAATCGATTCTACATCAGTATTTAGTTTATGATCATTTCAGATCATATAATTTGGTATCGGAGCAGGTTGTGTTTGTAGCATGTGCCATTGAATGATAACCAGGTCAAAGTCGCAACGAGGAGAAGGAATCCTTGAGCATATCAATACAGAGATTGGAAAGTGACAAGTCGTTCAGAAATCGACCATGTCGGGACCTGATGCAGGTGAAAACACTGAAATTAAGATGAGTGAAGAACAGTTTCAGCACACATTCTTAACTATGCAACAGATGTTGGGAGAATTGTACGAAGACAAGAAGGCGAGAGATGTTTCTTCTTCAAAAGCATCAAATAAGGACAAAGGTAAAGGCAAGGCTGATAAACCACCTTCACCTCCATCATCTCCATCATCCTCTTCTCCTTCCACTGCAGAATCTGAGAATAAATAAATAAATAACTGGATTAAGAGAAAAATAAATAAATAACTAGATAAAGCAATTAGAAGTGTATTGTCACATTCAGAACATTTCTTACGATAAAACTAAAATTCAGTTAGCTACACTTAGAATGGGGAGAACAACTTTAATCTAGTGGGAAAGTAAAACTCAGATAGATGTAAATCATAAAGGAAAAGTCATCTCTTCATGGTCTAAGTGATTCAAACAACAACGGACAAGGACGTGGCTCTGATACCACTATTAGCCAGAAAATTGGTGTAAGAATATTGTGTGTAGTCTTGTATTTTTAAGTGTCAAATAAGTAATTGTATTGTATTGAAAAATTAAATGGTGATTACAATCCTTCGTGGCGGTGTGCCTATATAGGCATTGACTATTCACAAAAGTGAGTGGTCACACATTTTGATCTTTGCCCCTTCATAATTAATGGGCCATTAATTAATTTAAAAAAATATATATATATATATATATATATATATATATATATATATATATATATTATTATTATTATTTTAATATGATTTCTTAATTAATGATTTTAATGAATTTTTTATTCATAAAATGTTTGAGGCAAACTCTTGCCTTGGGATACGTGAGAACCAAAGTTAAAACTTTTGTATGAATTTAAATAAATCTAAACAAAATTTTCATTAACTAGTTGTTTCTAATAGATCATATGTTGTTCATCCAAAAAGTTTTGCAGGTCTAACTATTATTTTTGGTCAAGTCAATTTTCAACCCTCATGGTTGTGGTCTTATTTCTCGATAGTCATATTGCAGAGTTAATGCCTTTTAGACTACTTGTCCAAAATTAGTGTTTTTATGCTCATTGGAAACCCTTTGATAGTACTAACATCTCCAACAAAGTTCCTTGAGTTTTAGATTCACTAAAGGTTAGTTTCAAGCCCCTAAATTAGCCCTATGCTTGTTGGCATGCCACACTTTTCATAAATATTAAAATAAAAGTTTGAACAACAAGTATTTTATCTTCTTAAAATGAAAAAACAAATATAACAACTCTATTTGGCATTCTATTGTGTTAAGAAACTTTTATACTCAATTTGTGGTGTTTCAAGCTCATTTTTCTAGCATATTGAGTATTTTCGATCGTTGCCCTGCATTATTAATTGGTTGTTGTATCACTTATTAGATCATATTTGCTTGTCATCATATTAAATCCTACCTCTTCCATATACATGATTTAGGCACTGGTCTACTTATTAGTTGGTTGATTTGTTGTGTAGGGATATCACCCATGGCATTTAGTGGGAGTTTGCCTAAAGCGAGAGGAATATGCTAAGGTGACATTGGGCGTACTCCTGATAGTGCTCACCATGTAGCAGTTTTGGTTGAACCTTGCCAACATTGCTAAATTGAGTAGTAACACTTCCCAACAAGGCTACTGGGATCAATAATGGTGGTTGGAGTGAGCTAGCGCTTTAGAACCTGAAATTTGTTGATATTTATATGAATTGTTGTTGCATCAAATACAAAACTTAGATCTTGGACAAATCTTTATGTGCGAAGTGTAGAAATTTCAAGGGTAAGTTCCTTAAATTAACACCAAATGACACCGCTCACAAACAAATCATAGATCAGTACACTAGTATTCTTGATGTGGTTAAAACCCCCAAAGAGGGAAACAGTCCATGACCTGAGCCAACGCAACCACTTCAGGCAATTTATTAATGTAAAATAAAGAAAATTTACATAAGTTTGTCTCGTGAACGGTCTCTGACAAATGACCCTCCATGCTCTTTAAATAGATATCATGGACCAATCGGGTGTTAAGCCATGGATCAAGTGTCAGTAATACTGAGGAGAGAATGAACCGTCATATCACTTCATGTCTAGAACATATCATGACTAACATATTATAAGTTACAAAAAGTACATACTAAAGAAACACATTTTACCTAACTATACACTAGACCAAGGTATACTTAATTAATTCCTATGTCTCGAAATATCCTAACATCCCCCCTCAAGAAAAACTTGGGATAGGATTGAAGGATGTACAAAGATGACACAATAGGAGAAGGAAGGAGGCATTAGAGCCTATCACCCCTTAGTTACAAATTCTCAAACTCCAACCACAAATCGAAGTTTAGTAAACTTCACCTCTCTTTATGAAGATGTCTGCAACTTGATCATCGCTTGAACAATATTGAACTTCAAGAACATGGTCATGAATGAGCTTTCTGATCAAGTGGATGTGTAGTTCAATGTGTTTGATATTGGACTAGATCTTTGCATATTTGAATGGAACTATGATTATCACACCAAGGTGTAGTCAGATGTTGTTGTTAAAAACCAAACTCTGACAGGATCTGACGAAGCCATAGGGCTTCCTTACTAGCTTCAACGATGTTACGATACTCTGCTTCTACTAAAGAAAGAAAAATGGCATGTTGTTTCTAGCAAGCCCATGTAATAGGTCCAGAACCAAGAGAGATGACATAACCGGCAGTAGACTTCTGATCATTAGGGTGACCAACCCAATCAGAATTAGTGAAACCAACCAATAGAGGAGATGTTCCTGCATTGTAATGAATCCCAAACTGAACTGTACCTCAAACATAACGAAGTATTCTTTTAGCTACTTTCCAATGACTCTCATGTGGTTTGTGCATAAACGGAGCAACAAGACCAACAACAAAGGAAAGGTCAGAACGAGTATGACTTAAATACAAAATTTTTCCAACAAGCTGACGATATAAGGTAGCATCAACTTCAGGGGAAGTACAAGTGACTGAAATTTTGACTCCAGATTGAAAGGGAGAAGGGGCTGACTTACAATCTTCCATGTGAAATTGGCATAGAAAGTCACATGCACACTTGGACTGGGAAAGGGAAATATCATCTTTGGATTGCGAGACTTAAAGACTAAGAAAATAATGCAAGTGTCCTAAGTCTGACATTTCAAACTATTTTTTAAGGTTAGAATTCAAATGGTTTATAAGGTTGGGATCACTACCAGTAAGGATAAGATCATAAACATAAAGAACAAGAATGATAAGGGACTTCCCCACTTTATTAGTGTAGACAGTATTGTCAGAATGACACCTAGAAAAGCTAGTATCTAAAAGAAAGCTATCAAGTTTGGCATACCAAGCCTGAGAGGCTTGCTTGAGACCATAAAGGGATTTCTTAAGCTGACATACAAGGCTAGAGTATTTTTGTATAAAATCAGGAGGTTGTTCCATATAGATATCTTCATGCAAGTACCCATGCAAGAAGGCAGATTTAACATCCATCTGATGGACTTCCCATTTGAAAGAGGTAGCAAGGGATAGAACAAGACGGATAGAGTTCATTTTTGCAACAGGGATAAGGTTTTAGTATAGTCAATGCTTTCAACTTGTGAAAAACCCTTAGCAACAAGTCGAGCTTTATGTTTATCAACTTTTCCATCTGGTCCAAACTTGGTTCTATAAACCCATTTGCATCTAACAAGCTTTCGTCCATTTGAAAGAGGAAGAAGGTCTCATGTATAATTTGCCAATAATGATGATATTCTTCATTCATAGTTGCATCCTAATATGGATGGCCTGAAGCTTCTGTAAAGGTGCCAAGATCATAATTGTAGGAATTTACAGGGTAAGTTCCTTAGATAGAACACCAAAGTAAACCGCTCACAAATAGATCACAGATCAGTACACCAATATTCTTGACATGGTTAAAACTCTCAAAGAGGGAAACAGTTCACAGGGCTGAGCCAATGCGGCCACTTCAGGCAATTTATTAACGTAAAATAAAGAAGATTTACATAAGCTTCTTTCATAAACGGTCACATAACAAATGGTCCTCCATGCTCTTTAAATAGAGATCATGGACCAATCGAGTGTTAAGCCATGGATCAAGTGACGGTAATAGAGAGGAGAGAATGAACTGTCAGATCACTTCATGTCTAGAACATATCGTGACCATCGGATTGTAAGTTACAAAAAATACATACTAAAGAAACACACTTTACTTAAATATACACTAAACCAAGTTATACTTAATTATTTCCTATGTGTCGAAATATCCTAACATCCCCCCTTAAGAAGAACCTGGGATAGAATTGAAGGATGTACAAAGATGGAAAAATAGGATAAGGAAGGGGGCATTAGAGCCTATGCCCCCTTAGTGACAACTTCCTGAACTCCAACCATAAATCGAAGTTTAGTAAGCTTCGCCTCTGTGAGAGCCTTTGTAAAGATGTCTACAACTTGATCATCGGTTGAACAATATTGCACTTCAAGAACATGGTAATGAATAAGCTTTATGATGAAGTGCATGTGTAGTTCCATGTGTTTGTTGCGCTGATGTTGGACTCAATCTTTGCATAGTTGAATGACACTTTGATTATCACACCAAAGTGTAGTCGGATGCTGCCGATAAACACCAAACTCTGGCAAGATCTGACGAAGCGACGGGGCTTCCTTATTAGCTTCAACGGCGCCATGATACTCTGCTTCTGCTAAAGAAAGAGAAATGGCGCTTTGTTTCTTGCAAGCCCATGCAATAGCTCCAGAACCAAGAGTAAAGACTAACTTGCAGTAGACTTCTGATCATTAGGGTCAACAGCCCAATCAGAATCAGTGAAACCAACCAATAGAGGAGATGCTTCTGCACTGTAATGAATCCCAAACTGAATTGTACCTCGAACATAACGAAGTATTCTTTTAGCTTCTTTCCAATGACTTTCATGTGGGTTTTGCATAAACCGAGAAACAAGGCCAACAACAAAGGAAAGGTCAGGATGGTTATGGGTCAAATACAACATTTTTCCAACAAGCTGACGGTATAAGGTAGCATCAACTTCAAGGGAAGTACAAGTGACTGAAAGTTTGGCTCCAGACTGAAAGGGAGAAGGGGTTGGCTTACAGCCTTCCATGTGAAAGTAGCGTAGAATATCACAGGCATACTTGGACTGGGAAAGGGAAATACCTTCTTTGGATTGCAAGACTTGAAGACCAAGAAAATAATGCAAGTGTCCTAAGTATGTCATTTCAAACTGCTTTTTAAGGCTGGACTTCACATGGTTTATAAGGTTGGGATCACTACCAGTAAGGATAAGATAATCAACATAAAGAACAAGAATGATAAGAGACTTACCCACTTTCTTGGTGTAGACAATATTGTTAGAATGACGCCAAGAAAAGCCAACATCTAAAAGAAAGCTATCCATTTTGGCATACCAAGCCTTAGGGGCTTGCTTGAGACCATAAAGGGATTTCTTAAGCCAACATACAAGGCTGGAATCTATTTGTATAAAGCCAGGAGGTTGTTACATATAGATTTCTTCATGCAAGTCCCCATACAAGAAGGCAGATTTAAAATCCATCTAATGGACTTCCCATTTGAAAGAGGCAGCAAGGGAAAGAACAAGGTGGATAGAGTTCATTTTGGCAACAAGGGAGAAGCTTTCAGTATAGTCAATGCCTTCAACTTGTGAAAAATACTTAGCAACAAGACGAGCTTTATGTTGATAAACTTTTCCATCTGGACTGAACTTGGTTTTGTAAACCCATTTGCATCTAACATGTTTCCTTTCCTTTGGAAGAGGAACAAGGTCCCATGTATCATTTGCCCATAATGAACGATATTCTTCATTCATAGTTGTATCCCAATCTGGATGGCCTGAAGATTCTGCAAAGGTGTTAGGATCATAATTCACTGAAGCTTGAGCCATTAAAGAAGAGGCTATATCAAACTGAGAACGTGTATGACGCTGATCTATAAAACCACCTACAAGAGCACCTGCTACATCTCGAGTAGCACGGACCTATTTTGGAAGTTGAGGAGCTGAAGAAAGATCCCGAGAAGCTGGAGGAGGATTGTCATCCTCGTTGTCATCATCTGAAGAAGGAATATTTTTAGAAGTAGAAGGGATAGAGAGAGGTGGCACATTCGTTGAACTAGGCTCGTAGGCCGATATATGTTCAACAAACTTTACGTCTCTTCTAATGATAACATTTTTGGATTTAGGTTGAAGGAGTCTATATCCTTTGACATCTTTAGAATATCCAACAAAAATACTTTTCTAACTCTTAGGTTCTAAGCCTTTATGTTTCTCATCTAGAATATGGACCTATGCTTCACTTCCAAAAACACGAAAGTGACTTACATGTTTAATTGAGCTTTATGCTTCTTCTGGAGTGATATTCTTTAAAACCTTAGTAGGAGTGCAATTTACTATGTAATTTGCACAGTTAATTGCTTCTTCCCAGAAAATAAGATTAAGTCCTTTATATTGAAGCATACAATTAGCCATTTTCTTTAAGGTGTGATTCTTCCTTTCAACTACACCATTTTGTTGTGGAGTATATGGAACAGTATGTTGTAATTGAATTCCATGCTCAGTGCAAAATTTGATGAATTTTTTGTTAACATATTCTCCGTCATTATCATATCTTAGCTTAAGAATTTGATGTCCATATTGTTTCTCAATAAAGGCCTTAAAGGCCAAGAACATGTTAAATACTTCACTCTTGAGTTTTAAGAAGTGTACCCAAGTGTGTCTGGAGAAATCATCAATGAAAATTAAGAAATACTTGTACCCAGAGAATGAAACAACTGGAAGTGGACCAGATAAATCACTATACACAAGTTGTAAAGGGGTTGATGCGTGCCAAGAGGCAAGTTTTTCAAAACTATCCCGATGATGTTTCGGAGCACACATCTGGAACAAACACCATCTCTGCAAGATACCATAGGAAGACTTTTCAGCATATTTTCTTTACATAGATTTTGAAGGGAGTGATAGTTTAAGTTACCAAATCGCTCGTGCCAAAGTTTGCTCACACCATCATTATAAGCAACAAATACCAAGGGAAGAGTTGATGACCCAAAGTTGTTAAACTTATACAACCTTGTAGAATCATCAGCTATGCCCTTAGCTAAAATCTGTCTAAGATCTCTTAGGTCCTTAATTACAACATCATGAGGTGAAAATTCAATAGTTTTACCTTCACGTGAATGACTTATTTGATATATAGAGAGAAGGTTGCAAGATAAGATAGGAACATATAATACATCATTAAATTGACCATTGTCTAGATGAATAGTTCCAGTCCATACAACACTAAGAGATCTATCATCACCAATATATATATTTTTTTTTGTGTTACAATCTTTTAAAGAAGAAAACATGGTTTTGTTTTTGGCCATGTGATAAGAAGCTTCAAAATCAATGAGCACTAATGAGAATGAGAAGAAAAAGATACATTTAGTGCATAACTAGACCGAGATGCTTGACAACCACATGTAGAAAGTTTTATTCCTAAAGATGAACTTGAAGTTGAAGAGTGCTCCAAATGGATGTCATGCTTCTCCATTGTTGCTTCCAAGGCTTCCATCTGCTTAAAGCATTTGGATTCTAAGTGGCCATCACGATTACAAAAGTTGCAATGTCTATCAGTCTTCTTCCCTTTGTTTTTATTTGCCTTATCATTTTGTTAAGTTGATTTTTCATTTTGAGACTAAAATGGCTTAGGACCCTTGTTTGGTTTAGGACCATTCTTTTTAGGATGTTGCTTCTAAGGATTCTTTGAACTTGGTTGTTGTTGGGCTGCTAAGACTTTCTTAGAAGAGTTTTCAGTATTAAGAAGACCAAGATGTAAGAGTTTTTCTTGTTCTCTTATTAAAGAATCACAAAATGCATCAAAAGAGGGGGACTTTTAGTCTTGTTGTTGAGAAATAAAAGTTTATCTAGTAGAATGGAAGGTAAAAACAAACATAGAGTAGGTTGGTCATAATTTAGTAATAACGGAATAGATGAGGCTACCATCTTCATTCTTAACCTTAGATCCTTCCAAGAGAAGTCTAAGGGTTTTGAACTTAGACAAAAAATCTTCAATGCAAGAAAAATTATTGGGGTCCAAAGTAAGCAACTCATTTTCAAGTTGATGGGCTCTAATTTCATTTTTAATTCCAAAAACTTTATTGAGTTTTTTCAATGTTTCATCGAAGGTATCAATTTCTGCGATATGGAATCTAAGGTCTCGAGAAATAGACATCCCTATCAACCCACGTGTTTGATCGTGCTTATTTTCCCATTTGGCTTGTTATCTTCATCTTGAGGTTTAAACTCTATTCTATAAATACCTTTACTTCTAAGTAAATCTGCCATGTAGAATAATCATTGGAAGTAGTTGGTACTGTCAAGAATAGCTAGGCATGGACTTTCCATTTTAAAATAAATTGAAGCTATATATGTTGAAACTAAGTATTCTAATGGAAAGATCTCGAAAAATTAGGTCAATTAAAAAAATGACTTTTGGATGAAAAAGTTGTGGTTTTTTGAAGAAAGGTCGTTGAAGATGCCAACGAACCACGTGAATGTTTAGAAGTTGATGATTATGTTATATTGGAAAAAAAAATATCCGCCATTTCCAAACTTAAATTTAATTAGCTCACTTAAAAAAAATAAATAAATAAATAAATAAAAAATAAAAATTACTTTATGTGACCCACTTTTATAAATAAGTGAAAGTCACTTTTACAATGGTACTTTATGAACTATCCACTAAATTGTAACTTAAATAAAAGATAAAGTGACATTAGAATTATAAGTTACTCACTTTTTATAATGGGCGAGAACACTTTTACATAAAGTAACTTTAAAACATTAGTTACATGTGTTTTTTGAAAAAGTAAGTCAACAAAAAAAAGACTTGAACCCAAGACCTTTATTCTCATAAAATAACTTTAAACCAAGTGAGCTAGTTTATAAAATTAGTAATTTTTGGAAAGGAGGAAGGGTTTTTTTTTTGTCACTGAAACTTTGGGGTGCGTGCTTACTTGAAAAACTCATTTTTGCATACAAAACAAAAAAAAAAAATCACACAAACCAAACGAACAAACAAAAGTATCCAAATCTTACGTCTCCAACTTAGATTTTCCCATAAACTAAATATTTTCCTCAATTTTTCTGATTTTTTGAGATCACACTAAAGCGTATAGCGAAAAAGAGCATACGCATGAGAAAAATCTTTTTCTTTCTACTTCTGGTTTGCCCATATCGCACAGAGTCACGAGGTAAAGACCATACACAAAAATCAAAGATATAGATACAGTAATAAGAAAAAAGGACTATAAATTGAAATAAATAGAGAGATAAATAACTATAACTGCAAATAAAGACTATATACCTCTAGACCTTAAAAATGACGTAGCTAGGGATACTGGAAACCTTTTCGCATGAAACAAAAAGGGTTCCTCACTGGAACAAATGCTCCTAACACAATATAGCAGTCCTCTCGGCCCGAAAGCGGTCAGAAACAATAGATATAGGAAACGGCAGCAGGATGCAATTGTACCAACTTCGGATTTGGATCACCAGCTAATGCGGCCCTCGAATAGCTTTATTACCATGTATGAATTTACAAGGTAAGTTCCTTAGATAGAACAGCAAAGGGCACTGCTCACAAATCAGTACACCAGTATTCTTAACGTGATTAAAACCCTCAAGAGAGAAACAGTCCACGGCCTGAGCCAACATGGTCACTTCAAAAAATTTATTAATGTAAAAGAAAGAAAATTTACAGAAGCTTCTCTCATGAACGGTCTCTGATAAATGACCCTCCATGTTCTTTAAATAGAGATCATGGACCAATTGGGTGTTAAGCCATGAATCAAGTGTCGATAATACAGAGGAGAGAATGAACTGTCAGATCACTTCATGTCAAGAACATATCGTGATCGTCAGATTGTAAGTCACAAAAAGTACATATTAATTAAACACAAGTTACCTAACTATACATTAGACCAAGCTATGCTTAATTACTTCCTACGTGTTGTAATATCTTAACAATAATTTGCTGAAACTTGAGCCAATAAAGAAAAGGATTTATTGAATTCAGAACGGGTACAACGTTGATCTGTAGGATCACCGACAAGAGCACCTACTACATCTAGAGTAGCGCAAACCCATTTTGGAAGTTGAGGAGATGAAGGAAGATCCTGAGAAGGTGGGGGAGGATTGTCATCCTCGCTATCATTATTTGAAGAAGAAATATTTTCAGAAGTGGAAGAGATAGAGAGAGGTGACACATCCGCCGAACTGGGCTCGTAGGCCAATATATTTTCATCAAACTTTACATCTCTTCTAATGATTATATTTTTGGAGTTAGGTTGAAGAAGTCTATATCCTTTGACATCTTCAGAATATCCAACAAAAATACATTTTTCACTCTTAGGTTCTAAGGCTTTATGTTTCTCATTTGGAACATGGGCCCATGATTCACTTCCAAAAACACGAAAGTGACTTACATCTGGCTTAATTGAGTTCCATGCTTCTTTTGGAGTGATATTCTTTAAAACCTTAGTAGGAGTACGATTTACTATGTAATTTGCACATTTAATTGCTTCTGCCCAAAAATTAAGACCAAGTCCTTTAGATTGAAGCATACAATTAGCCATTTCCTTTAAGGTGTGATCTTCCTTTCGGCTACACCATTTTGCTGTGGAGTATATGGAATAGTATATTGCAATTGAATTTCATACTCAGTGCAAAAGGTGATGAATTTGTTGTTAACATATTCTCCACCATTATCAAATCTTAGCTTGAGAATTTGATGTCCAGATTGTTTCTCAAAAAATACCTTAAAGACCAAGAATCTGTTAAAGACTTCACTCTTGAGTTTTAAGAAGTATACCCAAGTGTGTCTGGAGAAATCATCAATGAAAGTTAAAAAATACTTGTAACCAGAGAATGAAACAACTGGAAGTGGACCACATAAATCACTATGCACAAGTTGTAAGGGGGTTGAGGTGTGCCAAAAGGCGCATTTTTCAAAACTATCCCGATTATGTTTTCCGAGTACACATCCGAAGCAAACACCATCTCTGCAAGATACCATAGGAAGACCTGTCACAATATTTTCTTTACATAGATTTTGAAGAGAGAAATAGAAAAAGTGACCAAATCGTGCATGCCAGAGTTTGTTCAATCCATCATTATGAGCAGCAAATACCGAGGGAAGAGTTGCTGACCCAAAATTGTCAAATTTATACAACCTTGTAGAATCATCAGCAATGCCAGTAGCTAAAATCTGTCTAGGATCTCTTAGGTCCTTAATTACAACATCATGAGGTGAAAATTCTACGATTTTACCTTCACCTGAATGAGTTATATGATATACAGATAGAAGGTTGCAGGATAAGGTAGGAACACATAATACATCATTAAATTGACCATTGTCTAGATGAACAGTTACAGTCCCTACAACACCAAGAGATCTATCATCACCAACATATATATTTTTGGTGTTACAATCATTTAAAGAAGAAAACATGGCTTTGTTTTTGGCCATGTGATAAGAAGTTCCATAATCAATGAGCCACTCATGAGAATGAGTAGAAGAAAATACATTTAGTGCATAACCAAACCTAGATGTTTGACAACCACATGCAGAAAGTGTTATCCCTGAAGATGAAGTTGAAGTTGAAGAGTGCTCCAAATGGATGTTATGTTTCTTCATTATTGCTTCCAAAGCTTCCATATTCTTAACATTTGGATTTTAAGTGGCCATCATGATTACAAAAGTTGCAATGTCTTCATCCCTTTGTTTTTATTTGCCTTATCATTTTGTTGAGTTGATTTTTCATTTTGAGACTGAAATTGCTTAGGACCCTTGTTTTGTTTAGGACCATTCTTTTTAGGATGTTGCTTCTTAGGATTGTTTGAACTTGGTTGTTGCTCGGTTGCTAAGCCTTTCTTAGAAGAGTTTCCAGTATTAAGAAGACCAAGATGTAAGATTTTTTCTTGTTCTCTTAGTAAAGAATCATAAAATGCATCAAAAGAGGGGGACTTGTACTCTTGTCCTTGAGCAATAAAGGCTTCTCTAGCAGAATGAAAAGTGGAAAAAAACACTGAGTAGGTTGGTCCTAACTTCGTAAGAATGGAATAGATAAGGCTATCATATTATTTCTTAACATTAACACTTTCCAAGAGAATTCTAAGGGTCTTGAACATGGACAAAAAAAATGGAAGAAAAATTATTGGTGTCCAAAGTAAGCAACCCATTTTCGAGTTGATAGGCTCTAATTTCATTTTTAATTCCAAAAATAGTACTAAGTTTTTTCATTGCTTCATCAGGGGTATCAATTGGAATCTAAGGTCTGGAGAAATATGCATCCCTATCAACCCCATTTTGATACCCGATATGCGATATGTGCTTGCTTACTCAGAAAAACCCCATTTTGCCTACAAAAAAAAAAAAAAAAAAATCAAACAAACAAACAAAAGTATGCAAGCCTTATGGCTTAAAGTTAGATTTGGAGTTAGTCTCCCGGAAACTGAATATTTTCCTTAATGTTTCTGATTTTCTGAGATCACGTTAAGGCGCGGCGGAAAACAAAATACGCATGAGAAAAATCCATTCTTTCTGTTTCTAGTTTGCCCAAATCGCACAGAGTATGGGGCAAAGAGCATACACAGAAATGAAAGGTATAGATCCAGTAATACAAAAATATAGATGATTATAAACCAAAATAAACAAAGAGATAAATAACTATAACTGCAAATAAAGACTGTCTACCTCCATATCTTAAAAAATGACATAGTTAGGGCTACCATAAACTTTTTCGCTTGAAACGAAAGGGGTTCCTAACTAGAACAGATGCTCCTAACACAATAGAGCAGTCCTCTTGGCCCGAAAGTGGTCAAAAATAGTAGATCTACGAAACGACAGTCGGACGCAGTTGTACCAGCTTTGGATTTGGATCACCAACGGATGCGACCCTCGAATGGCTCTACTACCATGTAGGAATTTATAGGGTAAGTTCATTATATTGAACACCAAAGGACATCGCTCACAAACAGATGACAAAGCAGTACACCAGTATTCTTGATATGGTTAAAACCCTCAAAGAGGGAAATAGTCCACAGCCTGAGCCAATGCGACCACTTCAGGAAATTTATTAATGTAAAAGAAAGAAAATTTACATAAGATTCTCCCATGAACGGTCTCCGACAAATGACCCTCCATGTTCCTTAAATACAGATCATGGACCAATCGGGTGTTAATCCATGAATCAAGCGTCGATAATACCGAGGAGAGAATGAACCGTTCCATCACTTCATGTCAAGAACATATCGTGACCGTTGGATTGTAAGTTACAAAAAGTACATACTAAAGAAACACACTTTACCTAACTATACACTAGACCAAGTTATACTTAATTCATTCCTATGTCTCAGAATATCCTAACACAAAGAATTATTTTTTTTCATTTTGGATTGTAGCTTATGTTGTTGAAGGAAGTCCAAAACAATGCAGATAAGATAAGATAATTTTACTAATATCAAACGAATGACCACAAAAGTAGGTCAATAAAACGTCTTAGTACACATATTAATACAAAGAGGGAACACATAATCAACTCCTGCATAAAAGAAGCAGAAAGTAAGAAAACGAAAATGAGGTATTTCCCTAATCTAAGGTCTAGGTCGAGCTTTGAAAGAAAACTATAAATTTGGGTCAGATGGACTCATAATATGGAATACGAAAAGTGAGCCATTTAGACTCTACTAGAAACCACTCTTCTAACATCTAAGGTGGAATGGAGGAAGTTGCTATTGAGAAATCAATGCATGTAGTTATTAAGGTTTTGATTGTTTTTTTCTTGATAATTACTTGTGATTTATGTTGGCTTCTTTACTTCTTTATTATGTTATCTTTCACCAAGCAATTACCAAATCATGAAGATCACAAGAACAAGAGACACAAGATGTAGGCACTCAGCCAAGGACAAATCCCTCTCTAGGGGAAAACATAGTCAAACTCTTCTTCTATAATGAACCAAGTCAAAGTGAGATAATCCAAGACTTTTTTACCAAGACAAATACCTCCTCCAATCACCAAGTTAACCCTACTTCCAAGTACATAAACATTGTCAAACTCAATGACAATCACTTCCTTTAAAATTTCTTTAATCTAGTATTTCGCCCCCCTACAACTCAAAATTTTGGACCTGTAGTCACTGTAGAAATTTCAGCCCCTGCAACTTGCCCAGAAACCCTAAAAATATCGCACGTGTGAAAGAAGATGCCCCAAAACTTTGAATTTTGTCTTTCCTTTGATTTGACCTTATTTTCCTTGACTTCACACTTCTTTTTCTCTTCCTGTACTACAGATCGAACTTGTTGAGGATGGATGCCAGATCGTTCGAGCTCTTCTTCTATTCATATTGCTTCCAGAGAGTCGAATAGCCCCAATCTGGGCTAACTTCATCAATGTAGGGCTGACTTGGTGAGAAGGTGAAAAATCATTGTTTTTACTCAAAAATAATTTTCTTTACATGATACAAAACCCAAAGAAGGGTCTCATAAATGTGGTAATGACTCTTAAGACCCGAGAGAAACCCTAGAAGCCTTCAATGGAGGCTTTGACCTAATAAATAAAGAAAATGAGCATGAAACCCATGTTTCAAAATATTTTTTCTTCTTCTTTTTCAATTTTAACATAAATACATAATGATAAAGTACAATAGCAATTATGAATACCAACCATAGCTACATTTTCAACACTCCCTTTTAACTAGGGAGGTATTCATAATTGTACAAATAGGTACAAGGATGAACTCAAATTGACATGTTCACAAAAGAGTATCAACATACTTAATGATAGGGATACCCTAACTTCCAAGGCATTCTCCCAACAGGGACTAAGGTATCATCAAGGCAATTGTCTCTATAGGTACTATTAGGCTACAAACCTGATATCATATAGATACCATCTAGGCCTCTGTGCCTTGACACGAATCCTCACAAGGATCTAGGTATCATCATCAATGTCAACACTAAACCGAAGCTCCACAAGATACAAAAGCCCAAGAAGGGTCTCATAAATGTGAGAATGACTCTTAAGACTCAAGAGAAACCGTAGAAGCCTACAATGGAAGCTTTGACCTAATAAATAAATAAATTGAGCACGAAACCCATGCTTTAAAATATTTTTGTTTTCTTTTTTCTTTTTTCTTTTTTCTTATTTTTCAATTTTATAATAAATACATAATGATAAAGTACAATAGAATTTATGAAGACCGACCATAGCTACATTTTCCAAAATTGCAAATAGAACATTATTTGGAAGAGGAGCTACAAGACAATTTAGATTGCACATAGTGTTATTGTTTGGAAAATTTCACTTGTTGTTAAGGCTTGGGAGGCCTCTCCTGGCTGTTGTTGTGGGGTCTAGAGTAGCGAAGTGGATGGGGTCACTCAACATTCGAGGTAATGATATTCCCCTCGCCAAGATTCCACTTGTCTTGGGTAGGTGGGTGTGTTGTTAATTATTTTTCTCTTGGTGGTCCTAGTAGATGGGAGCACTAGGAAGAAGAAGATAATCCTCTAGCGAGGTTTTGACCTAGGGGGGCGGCCTGAAAGTATGGGATCGAATATCAAGGGTTTCTTGCATGTAAAGAGCTAGGCAATGTTGGTCAAGGTACTTGAATAAACTACAAAGTGCCTATAACTATTGAAAAGTGTAGTGAAACCACACTTAGATCTTGTAGTAGAGGGGACAATGAAAGATGAAATGCTCCTCAGTGTCAACCTCTTGAAAATGGCATATCTGGTCAAACATGTATGACTGGTCGATTTGGTGATGTATTTGGAGCATATGAGTACCCAATATAAATTGGCCTAAGGGGGGATGCAAAGAGCATGTATTTAATGATGGTGTGTATAAAGGTCGAATAATAAATCATCCCCTTGGCTCCTTGAAATGTTTTGCATAAATAACCTTCTTTGTGGTGATTTTTCATAATCTTCTAGTTTGATAATTACTTCCTAATGATTTCTTAATTAATATATCTTATAATTAAACAATTATACATAGAAAATCTCAACAGTAAAACAATAGTGACAAGAGGATCATGAAGATACATCCAAACACAAGAGACACAAATTTTTACCTTGGGAAAACCCAACAATCTTTTCTTAGGAGAAATTGTTCAATTCAAAAAAAATGTACAATATGATTTCCCAGTCAAGCTACGTCAAACAGACCACAAATTCCAATCAACCAAACCTAGTCAAACATAACATCTTTTTAGCCTCATGCAGCTTGTTCAGATTTGGTCAAAAAGGCCGAGTTTCAGCCTCTTCCAGCTACATAGAAATTCATTCAACTCTACCCAGAAGTACAGTCAAACTTTTCCCAAAAAATATTAGTCAACATGTGTCAAACTCTCCTTTAGAAAGCTTAGTTAACCTTAGAAGACATCTCATGTCCTTTGCTCATGTGACTAGAACATCAGAAGATGTGAGATGATCCGAATTTGCTTGCCAAATGGAGGAATTCATGTGTCTTTATATAGTGGTCTAGATGTGCCCAAGGGGCATGTTTCGTAGTGTTGGCCTGACCTAACCCTTTTGGAGGTAAATTAAATTAAAAAGTTCAAATTCTACATTTATTTCTTTTGATTTCCTTTTTTAGGGCAGACTTGAATACTGACTATAGCTACCAAAAATCAACACTCCCTCTTAATTAAAGAGGTATTCACCTTGACTTCCTCATATATACGTTTTGTTGAAAAAAAATCTCCATTCGAAGAAAATATTGAATGAGTTAGCTATGTTGACGTATCTATCCACTTCATATTCTATACCAAAACCATGTGGAAAGCATCATGCAATCAACACCATGCAAAGGGATCTAGTCACCCACTAACCACATACCCTTTGAAAATGGATCTAGTCACCCACTAGCAAAAACCCATGGAAATATGGTCAAAATCTTCTGATCAGGGTCAACAAGACTAGTCATGGGTCACTAGCTCAATAAGTTGTCACTTGGAATTATGTCAGGAACCCCTTGACCAAATGGTGAAACCCCGGGACCATTTTGTTAGTTTTTGTAGCATCGGAGGTTTTCTAGCCTCAGAACTTTGTGGAGAGGCTAAAATGCAGTTCTCCATAACCCAGAAACAGTTTCTGGAAATTCCACCTAGAAGTGTCTCAATTACATTATAATCTTGTTTTTAAATATTTCTTGAGTCTAAACTTAGGAAAAATTGTTAATTAATTAGAATTAATTGAGATAAGATGAGAATCATCTGGAAATTCACACAGATCAACTGGGAAATAATCTTGGTCTTTGATTAATTTTTAATCTTGGTCGTTTGTGGTCCAACATAATATTATAAGAAGAAGTCGACGGGTAGATGGAGAATGCACTAGTGCGGATATTCAGTTGCCCAGGTACTTCGATTTTCTCAACAACAGAGTACCAACAGAGAAGATTAGGCCATAGGGTGGGTAGCAGGTGGCAGAAGAGGTCATCAACATTTCCAGAGGAAATCTTTCAGTTCTGGAAGATGTAGTAAGAGGGAGTGAAAAATTCCCAGAGGGTCTTCGCAAGGAATGTGTAAGCATAGAAGCACAATAGTTTGATCTAGCTGGAGGAACTAGTGATTTAACAACTGGAGGCCGAGATTTTTGGTCAGATGAGATAGTGAATTAGTTCCGAAGCCAGAGCCAGAGACAAACAAAGTTGTTGATTTTAGAATTTTCCAAGGGAACCTACAACAGAGACTGCACAAGCTCTGTGCAGAGGTTGACGCAGAAGGATTTGTGTGAGGATGGAGAGGCAGTTCCAGGGACAAAAATCACTTGTGGGGTGAGGAAAAATCCTCACAATAATTTTACCAATAGAGCATCCAGATTATTGTACTTAGATTTGTTGTTGAAGAATAATAATAAAACCCTTATTTGTTGCTCTATTTTTACCAATTTGGGTTTTTCTGAGGAAAATTATTGAAAAATAACAATGTTAAAATTCTCGTGTGTGTGTTATAATTTCTCATTTTTCAGTATTTTATTTTCCACAAAATATTTATAGTGAAAATGGCAGTTGTGATTTTATTCATTGTTTGTCATAGCAAATAAACTACATAATTAAAATTTCAATTAGGAGAAAAATTTCCAGTTGTTGTAATAGATGAAATTTTCACATGGTACCAGAGCATGATTGATCAGGTGGGGAACCTCATAAGTTGAGATAGAAGAGTTCATTGTTCAGAGGGAGTAGCATAACAATTTTTCTGGGGGTTGCACTGAGAATAAGCTAGGTAGTTCGAAATTGCTGGGAAAATCGATTTTTCAGTGCATGTTGGCAGAAAAAATTGACTTGCCAAATTCAATGATTCCAGTAGGCATAGGGAGTAGCAACTCAATTATTTTTGCTGAGTAGATTCCTTGTTTAGGTGCAAGATGTTTTTGCAACGGTTTGCTAGAGAAAAATCAATGTTGGGTGGAAGAGGAATAATGTAGATTGTCTTCAGTAATTTCTCCAGTATAACCATGAATCGATTTGACATTTAGGTGGCTTTAGAGCTGTCTTCCAGATTGGAGGATGAATTTGCTTGCTTATTAGGATCATCTTCACAAGTTGTCTGGTATATAGACAATGGAGCGTCAGCTCACATGAAAGGGGTTAGAGAATATTTCTCTAGCTACAATCAGAAGCAAATGGACTTCCAGATTAGGAAGGGAAAGAAAACAAAGTGTACTCCAGTGGGAAGGGATACCATTGATTTTCAGAGGGAGTCAAAAGAAAATACCATTGCTACAGATGTATTGCATGTGCCAAGATTGGGTATGAACCTAATTTTACTATCCCAGCTATAGAATAAGGGATATGATGTCCACTTCATAGGGAAGAAGCTGTTTGTCAAAAAGTTGAGCTAGAAGAGGGTAAAACATATTGGAGTTCGAAGAAACAAGCTGTATAAGCTGTAGTTTGATTCTACAATGACACTGGTAAGCAGTGATAGTAGTAGTGGGAAGGAACTGAATGAGCTATGGCATACGAGAAGGGGACATTTACATCATGGATCACTCAAAATGCTCAGAGAGGCAATAATAGGGGTTCCATAACTTGGCACAGAACACGATGATGTGTGCAGAGGGTGCGTACTTGGGAAATATGCTAAGGCAACATTCCCAAGAAGTGACAACAAAGCAGATGGTGTGTTAGGACTTATACACTCATATCCTTGTGGCTTGATGTCCACTAGAGCTCTCAGTGGTGTCAAATATTTTGTCACCTTTATTCATGATCATTCCAGGAAAACCTGGATCTACTTCTTAAATACCAAGGATAAGGTATTTGATCGTTTCAAATAGTTTAAGGCTCTCGTGGAGAATGTGACAAGGGAAGAAGATCAAGGTAATTCGCTTAGATAATGGTGGAGAGTATATTGATAAAGACTTCACATATTTTTGTGTGAAGGAAAACATTAGAAGAGAGTAGACAACTCCATGCAATCCATAGCATAATGGAGTAGCGGCGCAGAAAAAGAAAACTATAGTTGGGGTTGCAAAAGCAATGTTATATGACCAGGATCTACCCAGGTTTCTATGGACATATGCAGTAATACAATAGTGTATATTTAGAACATGACTCCTCATAGAGCATTGGGGAAGAAAACGCCATAAGGGGTCATCACAGGGAAGAAGCCAGAAGTTAGTTACTTCAGGATACTCGACAACATTATTTATTGCCATGTGCCAGATGAGAAGCACACCAAGTTAGATCGAATTGTAGAGAAGGAGTTCCTCATTGGATATAGTGAAACCTTAAATGCCTACAGGATCTACATTCCTAGCAATAGGAAGATTGTAGCGAGACGAGATGTAAATTTCATGGAAGATTGAGCTTTCAAGAGATCTCGTGAGATCTCTGCAGGTGATCAGAATCAACCAGTTGAAGCTCCATTGGTAAAATAACAAGTACAACCACATGGGTAGCCAGTGGGACTGCTAGTGGGACAGTCACAAGGATCCAGTACAGTAACTAGTACTAGCATTTCCTGAGGTCTGGGGGGGCTATGAGATCACAATAGATGAAGCAACAGAGGCAGGATGAGGAGGAGTTGGTTAAACCTCCTACCACTAGTGGTTGAACCAACATAGAAGTTAATAAAACATTAAGAGATGTAGAGGAGTTCATAGGAGCTCCTAGGATGAACAAGAGAGCGTGTAGACAACCTGACAGGTACCAAGCATTTTTTGCTCAAGTTGCAGAACCTCCCAGCTTTCAAGGGGAAGCACAACGTCAAGTGTAGGTAGATGCCATGGTAGAGAAGTACAACTCTATCATGACAAATGATGTTTTGGAGGTGGTGCCAAGGCCTGAGGATGGGTTAGTTGTAGGTTCTCATTGGATCTACAAGATCAATATGTTGTTGAAGGCAATGTGGAAAAGTACAAGGCTAGATTTGTGGCAAAGGAGTATGCACAAAAAGAAGGAATATATTATGAAGAAACAAAGGAATATTTTATGAGGAGATGTTTGCCCCTGATGCCATATACACTTCTATCCAGTCAGTTATATCCCTAACAGCTTAGATGGGGTGGAAGATTCATTAGATGGACGTCAAGACAACATTCTTGAACTGGGTGATAGAGGAAGAAGTGTACATAGAACAACTAGAGGGCTTCAAGACTCATAAGAGACGCACTCGTGTGTGCAAACTGAAGAAATCTCTATACGAACTCAAGCAGGCTCTGAGGGCATGGTATGGTCAAATTTTCAGCTACTTGCAGCAGATGGGATTCGTCAAGAGTGACGCAGATCCCAACCTTTATTATTTGATGGTAGAGGATGAGCCACTCATCCTAGTATTGTATGTGGATGATCTCTTCTTGACAGGGTCATTAGGGCTCATAGAAGACTGCAAGAGGAACCTGAAAACAAAGCTTGATATGCAGGCATTGGGGTTGATGAAATATTTCCTAGGATTGGAAATGTGGAAGAAGGACGGGGATATCTTCCCTGGGAAAGGAAGATATTCTATAGATATTCTGAAAAGATTCAAAATGCAAGATTGTAGACCCATGGCTACTCCCATGATTACCAACTAGAATAAAATAGATTCATCAGATGACAAGGATGTTGACCCCACCTTGTATAGACAACTTATCGGTTCTCTCATGTATTTAGTCAGCACGAGGCTAGATATTTGCTTTGTAATCAATACTCTCAGTCAGTTTATGGTGGAACTGAACATGCTACATTGGATAACAGTAAGGCATATTTTCATTTATGTGCGCAACAAAATTGAGTATGGATTGAGATATACCAGAAAGGATGACGTCAAAATATGTGGGTTCACAAATGCAGATTGGGCAAGCAGTTTAGTGGATAGGAAAAGTACCTCTAGGTACTACTTCAGTGTTGGACCGGGGATGGTTTCATGATGAAGTAGGAAGCAGAAGTCAGTAGCACTAAGCTTTTCAAAAGAAAATTATATAGAAACAAGCACAGCTACATGTGAAGTTACATGGCTTTAGAAGCTACTTGTAAGCTTGTTCAGGCAGAGGATGGCGGTGACCATTGTTTACCATGATAATCAGAGTTGCATCAAGCTCTTCGAGAATCTTGTGTTTCAAGACAGGTCAAAACACATAGATATTCGATTTCATTTCCTCAAAGATTATGTGCAGCGCGAAGCGATCTAGCTACATTATGTTCCCACAGATGAGCAGGTTGTAAACATACTCACGAAATCTCTAGGGAGAGATGAGTTTGTCTACTTCAGAGAACAAATGGGTACGGTGGAGAACCTGTTTTAGTAGAAGGGACATAGTATTTAGGATGCTTCTCAGTTGAAGTAGTTGTAGTTGTAGAAGCAACGGTTGAGAGGGAATTGCAGTGTAGATGTAGAGTTGGCAGCAGTATGACAGTGTCAGAAGCAACATATATGTAGCATCAAAGTTTCACAGTGGTTGGTAGGCAGTGGTAGGGAGTCACGGTGGCCAGAAATCAACAACGTGACAGAGGGTGGTACAAAGACAACGTGTTGTGGCAGAGTGTGCATCACTAGAGAGAACACCTTCCTCACTAAGAGGGAGTGTTAGTTTTGTAGCATCGGAGGTGTTCTAGTCTTGAAACTTTGTGGAGAGGCTAAAACACGTGAGTTATCCATAACCCATAAATTGTTTTTGGAAATTCCACCTAGAAGTGTCTCAATTAGATTATTAGCCTATTTTTAAATATTTCTTAAGTCTAAACTTAGGAAAAGTGGTTAATTAATCAGAATTAAGTGAGATAAGGTGAGAATCATCTAGAAACTCACACGGATTGACTGGGAAACAATGTTGGTCGTCGGAGGTCCAACTGAATATTATAGGTAGAAGTCGATGGGTAGATGGAGACCACACCAATGCAAATACTTTGTTGCCTATGTAATTTGATTTTCTCAATAGTAGATTTCCAGCAGAGAAGATTAATCCAAAGGGTGAGTAGCATGTGGTAGAGGAGGTTAACAGCATTTTCGGAGGAAGTCTTCAGTTCCGGAAGAGGCAGTGAGAGGGAGTGAAAAATTCCTAGAGGGTTTGCGTAAGGACTGCATCGACATATCAATAGAATAGTTCTATCTAGCTAGAGAAGCTAGCGATTCAATAGCCGGAGGCTGATATTTTTGGTCAAATGAGCCATTGAATCAGTTACAGAGCCAATGACAAACAAAGTTGTTGATTTCAGAATTTTCCAGGGGTAGCCACAAAAGACACTACACAAAGGTCTACATAGAAGGATTTGAGTGAGGCTAGGGAGGCAGTTTTGGGGACAAAAATCAACTATGTAGTGAAGAAAAATTCTCACAGTAATTTTTCTAGTATTTCTCTCAAATTGGATTGCGAGTAGAGCATCCATATTATTGTACTCAAATTTGTTGCTGAAGAATAATAATAAAACCCTCATTTGTTGCTCTAGCTTTGCCAAGTTGGGTTTTCCGGGGACAATTGTCCAAAAATAATGGTGTTAAAATTCTTGTGTGCTCTAGAATTTCTCAGTTTTTAGTATTTTATTTCCACAAATATTTATGGTGAAAATTGTAGTTGTGTTTTTATTCATTGTTTGTCATAACAAATAAATTGCATAATTAAATTTTTAGTTAGGGGAATAATTTCCAGTTCCTGCAATAAATGAATTTTTCACGCATTTACCACTACCACATGTCGTCACATGTTATTTAATGGTAAAACACTTGCCCGGTGCTATAAAGCACTCACTCAACCCACTACCCAAATAACCATTGGAAATATGGTCATGCAATCCCTGACCGAGGGAGCACTCCAAGCCTTAATGTTATCTGGAATATCCCTAGCCATATTAAGTGGCTCATGCTCAATGTCCTTGACCTAGGGATAATCTCTACCCCTTGATGCTACAACATCAACACTCCCTTTAACCATGGGAAGCATTCTCAACCACTCCAAGTCTGTCCTTGAAGTATACAAACTTCATCCTGGGATAGAGGCTTTGTGAGAATGTCAAGAACTTGCTTGTCCATAGAAATGCATTGGAGCCTCACTGCTTGTTTCTGTACTATGTCATGTCTTGGATGTGGTGGTATCATGATCTCAATGTGCTTCAACTTGTTATCATGGTTGTCTCCTGCACTTGATTAAACAATCTTGCGGGTAGCTTTTGAAGCCACACTGCTTCACAACTTGTCCAACAAGATGTGGTATTCTCAGCTTCAATAGTGCTAAGTCTAATAGATGTATGCTTCATGCTCATCCAGGATATCATAGCAGAACCCAAACTGAAACGACATCCCAATGTGCTCTTCCTGTCCTTAGTACTTCCTGCCCAATCAGAATTTGAATTTGTGAATCCCTGTAGTTGTACTTCATCATTTGATACATATCTCAATCCATATCCAACTATAGAATGTCAACACCTCAACACATATTATGCCACAAACTACTTTCTGGTCACCCTATTTGAGTGCTCCCTTTAACACTGAAACGGATCTTGTTGTTTCAATCTTGACTGCTCCCTCTACAACTCAGCTTCTTCAGATTAGTTACCATGGGAGTGGACATAGATTGGTTGTGCATCATCACAAATCTCTGAAGGATCATATGATCTGGGTGGATATTGGTGGCCACCCACCTATTCCACTCGGACCCCCACCATTATTTCTTCTCAATTTCCTTAATTGTAGTACAACTTACTATTTTTGGCAATTTTTTCAGGTCCTAATCTTTTGGATCTGTTTTGGGGATTAAAAGACATTTTTAAGGAAAACGAAGAGACCATAAAAGTGCCAAATTGGTTGTTCAACTTTTTTTCGGCCTTCTCTTCAAGATCTTCAAAACGAAGTATTATGATAGAAAAATGAAGATCGTATGCCAACGTTACAACCCTCGGGAAGTTGACATTCCAACTTACCACAACAAGGCCCACAAGCTTTTGGTGTTTCATCTCTTAGGGTTAGGTTTTTGGATGTTTAGGGTTTCTCATTGTTTCTCAATGATAAAAATACACCAAGCCTCATTATAACACAATTCAGAGGCATGTAGATGCTACATCTCCTCTCAGAGATAAGCTATCATCGTCTGAGCTAGTTTATTTGCATTTTGTATGTAAGCATATTTCAGCTCTTTGATATTAATGAAATGAAGTTTTATTTCTACTACATCTCATTGTTTATGTTTGTATCTGTATTTTGTTGTGTTCCTGTATAAGTCCAAATCAGTGGTATTAGAGTGGTTTTCTCTTTGTTTTTCTTTGAATGCCCCCAACAAGGTCAAGATATAAGGAGTCAAGGCTCGAACTGATTGAACCTTTGCAAGACCAGACTCGCAAACCCTGATGGTCCCCCATGGTGGAAGAAAAGAAAGATGAGGGAGCAGGAGATCCTTTCATAATATTGTTCAAGGAAGCCCTTGAGTGACAAAGGAACGTGATGATGGATAACTTTGCCTAGATCCTTTGACGACTACTCATAGACGACACATATTCATCCAACAACCACTCTAGAGGTGCCACTCCATTTAAGGTACAAGTCAACTTTGACATTCCCACATTTGAATGCCAGATAGATGCAGACATCATAGATAGATGGTTAAGTTTGTTGGAAGGGTATTTTTGGTTCATGACTTTTCCAATGAGGAAAATATTACTTTTGCACTCTTCAAAGCCACACCCCATGTCAAGGACTGGTGGGAAACCTGTTGTGAACATAAGGAAGACAGGGAATCCTCACTGTTTTCGGCCGCACCCACTTGGAATTCTTTCGGAGACGCCATCAAGGAACAATATTACCTTGTCAGGGGCTATGAAGATAAATACATAAAGTGTGTTGGACAGCTAATCCTCTAAGGGTTGGTGTGGAATCTAAACAGTCAAAGGGAGTCCAAGAGACCAATTGGAATATGAAACCAAGGGTTACTAGACTTGTATAAATATGCATCATTGTGAATAATAATGTATTCAAAGTTGATCTTTCATTTCTTCTGCCTTCGCCATTGTTGTGTCTAACATGGTATCAAAGCTAATTGGTTCAAAATGCTTATGCCTTCTTGAGCTTGTGATATCTAAATTTAGATGTAGGCCACTATAACCCCTATACCACCTTCTCAATTCTCCTATGTCTCAGAACTGCGCTGCTTAAGCCTAACATTCTGTTGCCATTTCTATAAGATGTAAAAGCTCTCTTTTTGTAATTCCTATTTTATTTTAAATTAGACCTGGGCGGTCAGAATTTGTCAAGTTTCTCACCTACACCACACCATTTTCAACCTGCTCGAATCCACCTTTATACACATTAGAAACGTCTCCTAGCATTTCTCCTATTCTAGCTATCACATCTGTGAGGAGGTTGATTTTGTCCAAAGCTTCAAATTCGCCCAAGCAAGTGTTTACAACGCGGTTTGTAGGGAAAACCAGGGCAGCCTGCAATTTCCATTCGTCCCCAGGCTCAGAGTATAATGATTCTTCAGCAAGCTCGACTCCTCTAAGCGAGTGGGGGCCCTTCGTTTCCCACCTCAAGAGTCATGGAGTGCTTTGCTTCAATGGCCTAGATATTGTAAAGTATCTCCAAGGCCTCATCACTAATGACCTCCAATGGTTCGAGGAGACCCCTTCAAATGTCAAGGTCTCTCTTCCAACGTCGAACCACCTTGTAGTCTTCAGTGGCCCAATCTATACGTCGTTTCTCACTCCCCAGGGAAGATTTTTGTATGACTTGTTCATTTATCACCCCATAAGAACTGAGGAAAAGCTTGATGGGACTGGTCTTGGCCTGGGCGAAGATCCACATCAACCTACTCTGCTTGCTAAAGTCAACATTCATTCGCTCAATGAGATTCTTGACCATTTGAAGAAGTAAGGGTTGTTCTATTGAATATTGAATTGTATCAAAATATTTATCCTAATCAAAGAGAAAATGGATGGTTTTGAAGTCGATTATTAGAATACAGAAAATGAAATAAGACCTACAAGTTGCCTTGAATAGTGCATTGAAGACTCTTTCATTTTATGTTGTGTGTTGGTCCTATGGTATATGTTATGAAGGCCATATGAGGGTGATATATCATATGTGACATTATATGCGAGGTTTGTGGTATAGTATATGAATTGGGAATTTTGTATTTAAGGATTGTCATAGATATTGAATTATTATCGTCGGTACATACTGCATTAGATTGGGATTTTTAATAGAAGGTATCAAGAAAAAAAAGAACAGAGAGTAAACGTTTGATTGTTTTGAAAATTGGAAGCTCTTTGGAACTAGTGTCACTAGATAATTCATTTTTTTTAATGGCTCTAATTGATCATTTATTAGAGTTATTAAGAACTCTAATCATGTCCATTATTGACAGTACAGTTAAAATTAGCAAAGCCTTTCTTTCAGATATTTAAACCTATATGTAAAATGCACATGAAAAGATAGAGTTTATGCAACTTGAATCACAGTTACAAAGAGATGAGTTACAACAGCATAAGCATCATGACACCCATCAACGGCTATAAAGTGGTCAAATCAATAACATTGAGTTTGATCAACATCAAGCGATAATTTCAGGAGCAGTTGTGTACACAGAAGCAAAAAATTCAACCTACACTTCCCAAGCCAATCATCAGACCTTGGGAAGAGCTTGTCAGCAACAAGCACATAACTAGTCTTGGATATGACAAGGATGTGTCCTTTCATATTCCAGATTACTCAAAGCCCATCAAATTCCATAGTGTTGGATTTCTTCATGACAGTTCATCTTCAGCTACTCTAGATTATGGTCCTCTTCCACAATAGATTGTTAAGTTCCAACATTGTGACCGAGTTGGCCATATGAAAGATCATTGTTGTGATCTTCATCCATGTGATCATTGTGATAAAACCACTCATTCTTCAAACATATGCTTAAAAAACAAGCCTTGTGCAAGAACAAAGATTCACAGATGGATCACTTCTTTGCAATGGGCTTCAAAGGCTAAGAAAAAAATTTCAATCATTTTTCAGAACTTATTCTAGAGTATTGAACAATATTGCAGTTGAGTTTTCTCCATCTTCTGACCTTGTATCTGAAATGGGGGGAAGTGATGGTCATATACAAGCTTCAAAGCCACATCAAGCGAGCCTAAGCCACAACCTACCATACTAGATTCAGAGTTGTAGCCACAGACAGAGATGCCCCTAAGGGATTGAGACCTCCCTTTTCAGGTTGAGACTCTCCCTCTTCAAAGAATTGGGGACACTTCCTCTAGCAGAAGACTTCAACTTCTTGCCAGTTCCGGAAGAGTTTCAAGAATTGCATCAAGAATTCCAGAGTTGGTGGTCATCCTCAAAACCACTACAAATTATAGACGTCCCTTTTCCAGGTTAAAGGTATCCCTCTCTAAAGCATTAGGGACACTTCCTCTAGTAGATGATTTTAGCTTCTTCCATATTTGGAAGGGTTTCAAGAACTGCATTAAGCGTTCCAGTGTTGGTGGTCATCCTTAAACCACCCCCTTATACCAACATTTCAGAGAGCACATTCATCCTAGTGGTGCCATGCATACTTTTGTACATTTTGTATTACAAATCTCTTCTTGGACTCATACATACCCCTTCGAATTAAGGGGGGAAATGTTGGACACCTAATCCTCTAAGGGTTGGCGTGGAAGCTGAACAGTCAAAGGGAGTCCAAGAGACCACTTGGAATATGAAACCAAGGGTCACTATACTTGTATAGATATGTATCGTTGTGAATAATAATGTATTCAAGGTTGATCTTTCATATCTCCTGTCTTCGCCATTGTTGTGTCTAACAAAGTGGAATACAGCTGCAAGGAAGGGACGGAGACATGCCAAAGTTCATGAATATTTTTCATATCATTCGCACAAAGTTAGGTATCAAAGATTCTGAGCGGCATTTGGTACTCAAGTACTATGACTGTCTGCACAAGTATATCCAAGACGAGATGGAGTTCCTGGACATCTCTTCGCTTTGACACCGTTATTGATACACTATCATGATCGAGCAAAAATTTAAACAAAAGAAGCAAGAATTTGGATCTACAAATCCAAAGTAAGGAAAAGGCACCCCAAAACCACAGAACAAAGGACAAAGCCAAGGCAGGGCAAACCAGGAGAACCTGCCAAAGCCGCAAACAAAGAACAACACCATGAAGACAAAGGATATAGGGAAATGGTGTGAGTTCCATAAGAACCCCACTCACAACACACGTGAGTGTCGAGCCAAGTAGTCATTGGTAGCCGAGTTGAAAGCTTATGAATCATATGCATGTTCTGACTCTGAGTCAGAACCTAACAAGGGAAACGACAAAGGGAAGAAAATTAGATGTGAAGCCTAATGTTATCATTCCTACCACCAAGCTCCAGAAGATTAAGCTTGAAGATCCATAGGAGGGGGAGCCACTCTTCCATTCACAGATGTGGGTGAAGGGTTCTCCGTTACAGTTCATTGTCGACAACGGAAGCCAAAAGAACCTCATTTCAACAGAGGTCGTGAAGCGGTTGGGCTTACCGAACACACCATACCTGCAATCATACACCACCGAGTGGCTTCACCAAGGACAAGATCTTTGCATCAACATCAAGCACTTCACAGACGAGGTACTGTGTGATAGTTCTCCTCTTGAAGTTTGTGATGTATTATTAGGCAAACCATACTTGTGGAAGCATCATGTTGTATGTGATTTTGGGCCTTGCACTATTCTTATTTCTTTGGGAAACAAGTTATACAAGATACTAGAGGTAGCACCGCCTACCACCATCTCTTTGATCTCTGTGAAGCAATGCAATAAGATCATTTCCCAGACCGGGAAATTTGTCTTCCTTATGATTAGCCCTCAGGGCAAGAAGAAGGTTGTGGCCACATCCACAGCCTCTAGACAGGGCTCCTCTGCTTGACAACAGTAGATGGACAAGGTCATGGAGGAGTACAGGGATATCTTCACCTCACCCACATGGATACCCCTACATTTTCAGGTCAAGCACTCCATCGATCTGACCCTGGGCACACTGCTACCCAACGGGCCAATGTATCAATGCTATGTTCTAGAGAACGATGAAATCAAGAGGTTGATTCAGTAGTTGTTGCAAAAAGGGCACATAAGGCTAAGTTCATCACCCTGTGGGAGCCCGACCATGTTGGTATAGAAGAAGGACAAGACTTGGAGACTCTGTATTGACTATGGGATGCTGAATAAGAGCACTATCTGGGATAGTTATCCAATCCCATGGATTAATGACCTTCTAGACTAGCTCAAGGGGGCCAAATATTTCAACAATATTAAGTTGAATTTTGGTTATCACCAAGTACTAATTGAACCTTCTGATGTGTGGAATATTGCCTTCAAATCGAAGGAGGACCTTTTTGAATGGTTGGTCATGCCTTTTGGGTTGAAGAATGCCCCTGCAACCTTCAGGAGGCTGAATCACGACATCTTGCGGCCGTACACCAACTCATTCATGGTAGTGTATTTGGATGACATCCTCATCTTCAGCCAGGGTTGGGAAGAGAACGTCCACCATATTCAACAAGTCCTCCAAACCCTACGACAACAAAAATTATGTGCTAATCTAGAGAAATGTACTTTTGGTATGACTCGGGTTCAATATCTGGGGTACATCATTAATGAGTGGGGTGTGCATGTAGACCCATCCAAGATACAAGTTATTCGAGATTGGCTAGCCCGAACCACTCTAACAGATCTCAATAGCTTTCTGGGTCTTGCGAATTTCTACCGTAGGTTCATGTTGGGGTTCTCTCATATCACTTGGCCTTTGAGTCAAGTCACCAAGGGTGGAGTGAAAGAAAAATTATTTTGGTTTGAATTTGAACAAAAGGTGTTTGTCGAGTTGAACAATCGTCTCTGATCTGCACCAGTGCTCACAATACCAAACCTACAACAACCGTTTGAGATTGAGACAGATGACTCCAACTATGCTATTGGTGTAGTTCTTACTCAGTAGGGGCACCCAGTGGCATATCACAATGAGACATTTTCAAAAATAGTCCGAAAGTATCCCACCTATGACAGAGTTGTATTCCATTGTACAGACATGCCAATAATGGAAACATTACATTATGGGGAAGAAAATGGTCATCCACACAGACCACCGACCCCTGTAGTTCATACAAAAATAAGGAAAGTTGCAGAATGATCGTCATTAGAAATGGTCCACAAACCTACCACAGTTCCATTTGAAGATTAGGTACAAGAAATACATCACTAATAATGTTGCAGACTACCTCAGTCGACCGTTGGTCATGGCGCTAACCACTGTGCTCAACTCTTGTGGGCACGAGACTTTGAGGTGACTGCATCTTTACAAGAGTGATCCATAATTCGACAACACATACTAGATGCTCCTGGAAGGCAGGCAAGTTCTTGAGTTTCACCTCCAAGGTGCACTATTATGCCACCTGGGACACCTCTATGTTCCTTCAAGCGAGCGTGCCAAGCTGATTTTGGAGGCGCACTAGAGTCGAGTCGTTGGACATTTCAGAGTAGAGAAAATAGTGGCAGTGATGCAGAAGTATTTTTATTGGTCGGACCTTAGATAAGATGTTGGGAAGTACATTAGATCATCCAATTGTCTGTGCCATTGCCAAACCGACCATCAAGAAGCAAGGCCTATATACTCCTCTGCCTACTCTTATTCAGCCTCGGGAATATATCTCCATGGATTACATGTCAGGCCTTCCTTCTGCTAAGCATGACAATGATTGTGTTTTTGTGCTCATCAACAGATTCTCTAAGATGGTCATTCTGGCGGCTTGCAAGAAAAGTATCACAATAGAAGTCACTTCTAAGTTCTTTTTTGAATGAGTTTGGGTACACTTTGGGATCCCACAGCCCATTATTTTAGATCAGGACAACAGGTTCCTGAGTACATTTTGGTCAAGCCTCTGGTCGATACTGGATACCAAGCTCACTAAGTCCACGACCTTCCAACCCCAAACTGATGGCCAAACAGAGGTCATCAACAAGATCATCATTCACATTCTGCACATGTACAAATCAAAGCATCCACACACATGGGATGAAAGCCTCCCATATGTATAACACGGTTACAACAAAGTTTTCCATAACTCAAATAACCACATTCCCTTTCAGGTGGGATTGAGATTCCAGCCATTATGTCCCATTGATGTGGCCATACCATTTACAACTACTCATGTAGATTCAACTCATGTCCAGGACGAATTTGACAGGGCTAATAGCTTCATTAAGAGCATTCAACACATCCTCTAACAGGTTTATGACATATTGGACAGAGTCAGTGCTAAGCACAAGTAGCGTCATGATCAACATTGAGTACCACATAGGTTCCAGGTGGGTGACAAAGTTTGGTTACATTTGTACAACGAGCGCCTCGATGGGGCCCACCACAAGATTCGCTCACTCCGATATGGGCCTTACATCATCACTAAGGTTGTGGGAGACAATGCTTTTGAGCTCAACATTCCCCCATTCCTTCGTCTACACGTAGTGTTCAATGTAGATCAACTTTGGCCATACTTTCCACCATTATTGGACACATCATATGTTAAAAATATGCAACTATGGTCAAATTCCACTTTTTACAACTCACCTCACGGAGATAATGATTGCATTGAATTCCTTTTTTCGAGAGGACCAAATCGACCTAAAGATCACTCAAATCAGATAAGGGAAATTGTACTTATGAAGAAAATCCCACATGTGCATATTTGATAAGGTTGGCCCTAAAGCAAAGTGGACCACCTTGAAAGGCTATAAATACAAGTACCCTCTACCTTGTTTAGACACAATGATGGGACACTCTTCTATCTTGTTTTTTGGCTCGCACAGGTCTAAGGCTCATCCACGTAGGATCAAATTTGCTCCGCAGTGAAATTGTAGGGTCCAAGGCTCACAAGCTCCCCCTAACTATCTGCATGGTCTCCCTTTTGGCAAAGTCTCATCAACAAACACTTGGGATATCACATCTTGATGTCTTCATCAAATCAACATGTGTTGTTGGCTAGAGTGTCCAAGAGACTTCCGGATCCAATTTGCTTCTTTCTCCATATTTGCATCACTTTATTTTCTGGCTCTCTTGTCATTATTATAGTTTGTGTAGGTACACAAGTCAAGTTACAATCACATGCCATATGTCCAATGTTATGGGAATTGAAGCACTCCATCTCGTTTATGAATGAGTAATCATGACTTCTTCTTGCAAAATTGCTTCTAGGAGTTTGATGGGGACCATTTTTTTTTTTTTTGTGATATGCCCTACAATCTTTTGGCATGTGCCCAAAATTTATACAAGAATAGAAATAGCCAAGAAATATACTTTGGTACTTGGGAGATGAAGATTTCCATGATGTACTTCTGAAGTCTTTTTGCCTTGGCATTCTTTGATGATATTCATTGCCTTTTGTATTATTGACACCATCTGTAAGTCTCCTTGGAGTAGGATTTCTTCCATAGTTGTGTTGACTCTTCTCCTTGCCTTTGTTGGAACTGGGAGCATCAATGCTTTTTTTGGCTTCCTCACATCCTTGTTGTTTGAAGCATTATCAATCTTGCTTGAGGATTCCCCTGCATAGCCAAGACCTAATTTATCAAGGGGAGTCCTTTGATGACTTAGGATGTCATCTAGGTTTTGATAACTTTTCAAGTTCTTATTCAACAAGTCAACTTATTTTTTTAAGAAATACAATTTCTTCCTTCATTTTCTTGCATTCTTCATCCCCCTTTGATAGAATGATCTCCATTTCTTCCTTCATCTTGGTTGCTTCACATGATTGGGCCTTAAGAGAAGTGATTTATAGTCTTAACTTGGTGATGTCGTCATCCTTTTCTTCTAGTTGGCACATCATAGTGTTTCTCTCTTTTTTTGCTTCATCAACTTGTCCTTCTATGAATGCCAGAGCTTCCATCACCTTCTCAACTCCTTGTGCTTGTTTTCTTGCTTCTTCTAGTTGAGATCTAAGGGAGGATACCTCTTCCTTGTATTGACCAATCTTTGCTTCAAGTTTGTTCAAGTTTTTGAGTCTTTGTTCAAGGTGGCTTGACAAAGTTTCTTCCCTTTTCTTTGCCTTATCCAATTGATTTGTCATGGATATGACTTCTTCACGATGCTTTCTTTTGTTTTGATGAAATTCCTCATTAAGTTTGGTGAGCTCCTCATCTCTTTCTTGTACTTGAAGCTTGAAAACGTCAACTTCCTTCCTTGTCTTGTCCTGGTCACCATCTTGCACTTTCTTCTTAAGTTCCTCATTTTCCTTTTTCAAATTGTTAATCTCTTCCATGGAAGCTATAATAGGAGATCTTCTTCAAAGCCTTCATTGCTTTCTTCTTCTTATAGGTCTTCTTTGGAGTTGATGTCATCATTCTTATTTTTAATTTCCTTGATGGGTTTTGGATTTCCTTCTTTCTTTCCATCATCTTCTTGACTAGAGGTCATTGTCGATGCTCCTTTTGAGTGAAGGTCATGAAGTTTGTCCCATATATCATTTGCTAACGAACATTTTCCAAATTGGCCTTTATAGAATTTGGTAGCTCATTCAAAATTGTCTTCATTGCTCTTGTATTGTACTTGGATTCATCGTCCATCGTGCTATCAGTAATCATTGATTCCCTACTCCAACGCCTTAAGCCATTCAAAAATTTCTCATTCTTACCTTCCATACATCAAAGTTTCCATTTAACACTGGAACTTTCTCAATTTGATTGTCTTCAGTTTTCGTGGTTGAGGACGAGACATATTTAGGAGGATTGGAGGCTTTCTTCCTTGGCTTTGCCATTTGTGTTCTAATGATCAACCTTCAAGATGCGAGACTTTGAGTGAAGGTATTGGCTCTGATACCAATTGTTGGAAATACTAAGAGGGAGGGTGAATCAATATTTCTTTTCAATTGTTATTTTTATGAGTTAGATCACTTATATTTAGAACACAAAATAAGCAATAAGAATAAATTTTTTATTAATTTCTTCTTTACAATGAATCAAATACAATATATATAGGGCTCCAACCCTAGATGAAGACACTGATATTCAATCTTCCAGGCTCCAACCTATATTTCCTGATCCAAAATGGATACTAAATCAAGAAGGTATTGCATACTCATGTAAAGGAAAATTCCTATATTACTTAGTGCAACGGATCAAAAAGATTGCAAATAATATAGACAATTAATAGTTAGAAAACATAGCAAAGACACACATCAACACAACAAATAATCAAGTAGTTCACCAGACTTCCTAGCTACGTCTCCTGGTCCAGCTTTAAGTGTTGACCTCTATATTAAGTCTTCAAGATAGATTATTACAAGAGTGAGTTCAAAAACAGAGTCTCAACCAACAGTGACATCAAAGAGGGATCTGCTTGAAAACCTTGAGTCTAAAAGAGTGCACAGACTCTCCCTCTGTCATGTTCCTCTATTCAATCTGCCTCAATCTGACTGACTGACTGTCTTTCTGTGACTGTGTTCAACTGACTTCCCCTTTCTTATGTTCTGCCATTGGATGGCTTTTAAGCCTTTCGGCACTATCTGTTCACCTCCATTTTGGGCTCTCTGGCTCCTAGTCATTCTCCTTCTTCTCCAGGCTCTTTGGCTCCCTCGAGCATTCATGCACTCATTGTCGAAACACTTGGGGTACAAGGCAGCTAACAGGATGAAAGACTGGTGAGCACGGGTGGAACCGACCGTTTGGCCTCCCCCCAGCACAAATCCTCAAAATAACGTATTTTTGGTTCCCAAAGGAAATACATAGAAACATAGGAAATCCCAATAAAACACTTTATGCCGAAACTCAAATAACATTAAATCGCATCGATAAACCTATCAAGTTTGGCCTTTATCGCACATCACAAGGCATGGCTCTATTATATGGTTGTGATCCCCTTTGTCGATCGCCAATATCGGTGCTATCGGCACATCTCATATCGCATGATCGCGGGTCTTTGTATTTTTTCACCAGTCCACTCACCGATCACCGATATCAGTGTATCGCATATCGGCCCTTCGTGATGCTATGGGTCCTTTCCCCGTTGGTTTGGTGAGATGTGATATTGCGATACAATAATAGCAATCACATATCGCATGAATCCTTGGCCTGTGGTAAGTCCACCCTTCAACGTATTTGCGATGCAATACGATCTCGCTCCACCGTTGATCTGTGCTCTCGATCAATGGTTCATATGTCATCACTGATCGCAAATCGCTTGAATCTAAGGTTGATATGATGTTGGCTTCCTCTAATGTGATCTGATCTCATCTGTTGATCCTGTGGATCCAACAACTCTGGGGAATTCATGCTGCGCTTCTCTGTTTCCTTTGGATTTTGGGTTTTTCCGCCATTCTTTCACTTACGCTATTAAATCAAATGAATACTTTAGACTTAGAGGTTTTTATACAAGATCCATTTTGGATCATGCCTTCCAACTGAAAAGCTTTTGGACCACCAAAAGTTGGTTTTATCATTCGAGCAAGTGAGGATACTGGTCCTTCACTTGTCTAACTTCTATCCATCGTGCTTTGTTTGGATTTGACCCTTTGATTCCCACTCTCATGTACTCAACATCCCCTTGACGCGTAGTTCTTACCTTCCTGCCCAGAACTGTGTCCTCCTGTAACTCATTGAGATACTCAAGCAACAAATCCCCAATAGAAGGCAACTGACTTTGCTCTTTAGGATGTTCAATCAATGAAGGTTCATACAATCTCAAGTTTTCTGCATTAACGACTAAATAGATCTGCATATAAGCTGGCAAATCAAGGCAAAAAGAATTTTCACCAATTTTATCAAGTATCTTGAAAGGTCCATACCTTATTGGTTTTAGCTTGTTACCTTCACCCTCCATTCTGTCTTTGCTGATGTACAACCAGACTTATCACCAACTTGAAAACTATGCTCAACTTGATGCTTGTCATGTCTTGCCTTGTACTTGGCTTGACTTCTTTCCAGCTATTCCTGTACTGACTGGTGAATTTCCTGGATTTGTTTAATGAACTTGGTTGCTTTGTCCACATCATTGTGTCCATCAACTGCTATGTCTTTATCAAAGACAAAATCCAAGGGAGACTTTGGTATAAAACCAAAAACAAATCTCAAAAGGAGATCTCCGAGTAGAAAAGTGCTTGCTATGGTTGTAAGCATGTTGCACATAACACAAATGCTCATCCCAAAGCTTGGGATGCTTGCTGCAATAGCCTCTAAGCAACTGGATCACTATCCTGTTGACCACTTTTGTCTGACCATCTATTTGTGGATGAAATGTTGTGCTCTTCTTCAACCTGGTGTCCATCAACTCCCATAGATCCGGCCAAAACTTCCCAACAAATTGAGAATCTTGATCAGAGACAATAGAAGTGGGTAACCCAAAATAAACCCATACATTCTAAAAGAACAACTTTGTTGTTTGTTCAGTTGTAACCTGCTTGTTACATGGTATCAAAATACACATTTTACTGAACCTATCCATAACAACATACAAATAATCATGACATTTCCTAGATTTTGGCAATCCCCCAACAAAATCCATGGAAACACTTTCCCAAGGATAAGAAGGAATTGGAAGTGGAGTGTACAAGCCTAATTTCTGATTATTGGGCTTGCTTGTAGCACACATAGGACACCCTTTGATATATCTAGAAACTGTCTCATGCATTCTTGGCTAATAATAGAACCTTTGAAATTGTGCAACTATTTTACTTACACCAAAATGACCTGATATGAGAGAAGATGTGCCTCTCGGATTATGTTAACTCTTTTAGTTTGTAGAATGCACAACTTTCCCAAATGATATAAGAGTTGGTCCTTTACATAATAATCCAATTTTTCTACTTGCTTGCCATGACTTAAAGTTGCATATACATCTTTAAAATCTACTTCTTGAGCATATTTTTCAATGTAACTTTCATGCATTACTAAGTTATGCTTAAGTACAGTAGATGCATTTATGATTGGTCTTGATAACATATCTGCAACCTTATTGTGTATGCCCTTCTTATATCTAATGACAAGATGAAATTGTTGTAGAAAACCCATCCACCTATAATGTTTTGATTGTTGCAATTTAGTTTGTGAGTGCAAATATTGAAGTGGTTGATGATTTGTATGTATGATTGTTTCTTTACCCATTAGGTAACATTTCCACTTTTTCACACTTTGTACTAATGCATACAATTCTTTATCATATGTGGGATAATTAACCACTGCAGAAGTAAATGTCTCAGAATGATAGCATATGGGTTTTCCGTGTTGCATCAACACTACTCCCATGGCATAGCCATTGGCATCTGTCTCAATCTCAAATGGATGTTGAAGATTTGGCAGTGCTAGTACTGATGTTGTACTGATTTTCTCTTTTAAGGTGTCGAAGGCTTTCTGTTGTTTGCCTCCCCACTTAAACACCTGTTTCAATCCTGTTAAATGTTAGGCCTCTATACTACTAGTGTAACCCCTTATTGTTATTAGTACAACCCCCTTACTATATTGTTGTACCCATGTAGTCCCCATATTGTTACTATTGTGCCCCATAGAAGCCCACTATTGTTATTATTATGCCCTTACATTATTATTGTTAT
>APFE030658220.1:83251-113637 GCA_000404065.3 Pinus taeda
CTTAGACTCCTATATATAGAAAGGAGGTATTTTCATTTGTATCATCCAAGAATTGTTCATTTGTGTAATGTAAAGGAGGTTGCCCCCTCGAAGAGGCTTATTTCTAAGGTGTTCATCTATTTTTTCTATCTTTTTTGAGTTGGTTTCATAACATTTGGTATTAGAGCTTTGAATTCTAGGGTTTCGCTGCTCCAAACAGGTCATCGTGGCATTTGCGCTATAACTTTTTCTGTGACGTTTCAGACGCTACAACAAAAACCCCTTTAAGAAGAAATCATGTTGAACCTTAGGTCCGAATTTCAGAGCTTTTTATGCAATATTGGCGGAGATATGATCTGAGGAAGTCGGTCTCTTTGCAGACTCCTAAATCACATTCCAAACAGGTGACTTGGGGAAAATAGTCATAACTTTTGTTTTGAGCATTAGATTGAAATTTCATAAGAAGTTACAGAAATAGGATGGACTGTAGTTTCCTGTATATATTTTTTTCAGATCCTAAGGTCAAAATAGTGACACGTGGCACTTCATACAAGTTCGCTCTTCTGAAAAGGTATATAATCAAGTCGTCTTGGGAGATTGTGCATAACTCTTTCTTGGAGAATCTAAATTTGATAAGATTGGTGGCATTGGAAAGAGGACACAGAGGGCTACTGCAGGTCACAATTTCAGAACTTAAAGATACAAAAGTACAGAGTTATAGTCATTTCAAGATCAAGCTCCTAAAATCAAGAAAAAGCGAGATGAGGAAGTTTGATGGCAAAGATCCGATAAATTGGATACTTCAGATGGAGCAATATTTTGATCTACATGGTGTACCACCGTTACAAAAGGTATGTATTGCACCTTCATATTTAGAACCAGATCAATTTTTATGGTATAAAGAGCTTTGTTCTCGTAAACAACTTGTTACGTGGTCAATTTTCACAGAGGAAATGATAGCACATTATGAGGATACAAAGAGCAACACCTTCTTTAGAGCAACACCACAACAATTGGAAAGAGTAAAAGGGCTTTGTTACATAGTGAAAATTAAAATTATGGCAACCACAACTATAATAATGGAAGTGTTGTTTCTCCTGGCCTTCCACAACCTACAAGGGTTACACCACAACAATTGGAAGAGAAAATAACATATAAGAAGAATTGATCAAGGGTTTCCCCACATTGGCGTTTGTCCTTGGCTAGCGCCACACCTTGTGTCCTCTTGTCTTCTCTTGCCTTTTGTGATTTATGTTTTTTTTTTCTACCTGCAGTTTACTTTAATGTTGATGTGATTGCTAATCTGGAAAAGATATTGAGCTAACTGTGAAAATTGAAATAAATTGCTCTAAGCATAGAACATACCTCAAATTAACATGGTATCAGAGTTGAGGTGAAGACAAAGCCCAAGCAAGAGTGAAAGAGAAATCATCGAAGACAGTTGGGAAAGGACAAAAGCATCAATGGATTCCTCATCCCTCTTCAAATTCACCAAGGGTGAAGTCGATGCAGAGAATATTATCAGAATGGCACAGCAAAAGTTTCTGATGGCCTACCTAAAGATCACTTCAATGGGAAGTCTGGATCTAAGGGTGGAAGGAAAGGAAGATGCCTTGGTTGTAATAAGTTCGGCCATTATTCGAAGGAATGTCTGAGGTAGGGACACATCACTTTATGATGATAACAATCATTCCAGGGACATCTTCAATGATCAGAGGAATGACAGGTAATGCAGGTCATCAAGGAAACTATCAACTCTTCAGAGAAAGCAAGGAACCCTGGGTATGAAGAATCAAATGTTGTTTCTGATAAGATAAAGAAGCTTTATCTTGTATTGGCCCTCTCCTTCAGATTCTTTGGGAATCTGGCTTATTGATTGTAGTGCTTCAAGGCACTTCATCAGATAGAAGGGTGATCTCTCCAATTTAGTAGAGATGGAAATGATCATGGGATTATACTTGGAGCCGATGCCACCTATCCTAGAAAGGGTGTAGGGAATGTTACCCCTCAATTGAATAAGGGTAACTTGATTCATTTACATGAATCTCTTTTGTGTACATGATCGCAAGAAGAACCTAGTGTCCATTTCGGCAATGGAAGTCAAAGGTTTCAGGGTAGCATTCATTGATGGAAAGGTACGTGTTTGAAAATAGAATTTTCAAATATGCTTTTTCTCATGGGTTCAGGGTTAGCAATTTGTATCAATTTGCAGGATGGTCCATTGGTGATCATGTCCATTGACATATCTCATCTATAACACTAGAGGTCTACTTATAGGGCCATACCTGATGTGAGTCAGATGGTGACAGGGATGCTTGAATTCAAGAAGAGCCTAAAGGTACATGTCTGAGATGTACCAAAGGAAAATCTTACAAGGGGACCATTCCCCTCATTTAGCAGGTCCACATGTTTGGAACAACCCGAGGAGTTTGAGATTCATGATCAGGAATCTCTGGTATATAGGTGGAAGAAAGCCCTCTGTGGATTGAAGCAAAACACCCTGGGCATAGTATGAGAGGATTGATAGTTGTCTGGTGAAGCTGAGATTCACTAGGAGTGAAATCGATCCAAACCATTGCTCAAATTTTGTGGATGATAGACCTCTCATATTGGCACCTTTTGAGGATGACCTATTTCTGACATGTGCAGACCCTCTCATTTGCAGAAGTAAGAGGGAGTTGGATTCCAGATGTGAATGGTAAAATGCAAGCACATGACTACCTCAAGGATATTAACTTTCAGAAGTTATATGGTAGCAATGCCAGACCAAATTTTGGAAATGCCTCTGAGTTTCATAAACTCATTCATGTTGATGTTCTTGGTGAACTTCCGTCCAAACATATGTTTTGCAGTTAGCATGATGAGCTCATATATGGTTGAGCCTCACTAGATTGGTGCCAAGAATCTTTTGAGATATCTTTGGGGCACAATCTCTCTAGATTGAGATACACTGCTGGAAATGTGAAGTTGCATGATTATTCGAATGCTAACTGGGCAGGCAGTGTGGAGGATTGCAAGAGCACTTCTAAGTGTTGGTTCTCTTTGGATTCTGCTTCGATATCATGGATGAGCAGGAAGTAGAAGTCGACTGCTATAAGCACCACTGAAATCGAACACATAGCTATGAGTATGATCTCATGTGAAGCTACTTAGTTGTGGAAGCTCTTCAACAAGTTGTTTGTACACATGACGGATAACACCGTGATCCTCTATGTCAACCAGGAGGGGATTCGATTGTTGAGGAATCTCGTATTCTATGATTTCTCCAACAGATAGACATCAGATACTACCTTATCTGGGATATGGTACGTCGATGAGCGAGGAGGCTCCATCCCATTGAGACTGATGTACAGGTCGCAAAAATTTTGTCAAAGCCCCGAGGAAAGGTAAAATTTGTGACTTTCCCGAACGACCTGGAGTCGTTGAGAGACCCTCTTATGAGGGTCCTGCGTGTGGTATGCATTCATCTCTAGGAGCTCCAAGGGGCTTGGGGCACTTATTGGAGCAACCAGCGACCATAGGGCGACTCACCGAGTCCCCTAATGGTGCGCTATGTATAGGGTGAATGGCTCAGCCTTCCTCTGTGATACCCTGAGGCGACTTAGGGACAGGACGAATGGTTCTCCTGTCGAGGCATCCTACCCATGCAGTTTGAGACTCATGGGAACTACCTCTCATCTGTCCAATGAGCAGGGAAATGGGGTTAGGGACCATAGTAGTATTATCGATGGATGGATCATTGTATCTACCATACTCCCTATGCAAGGATGACCTCCATTTATTTGAGATCAGTATGAGTGGTTTGAGACACTCTCTTGTGATATTGATTTGGGATCAATAAAATTTGCTTTGGGTCAGTAGAGAATGGTATGAGACATTCTCGATCAATTCTTCTTCTTCATAGTTCAGCAGACCAGAGCATAGCAGAACATAGGAGAGCAGTGCAGGGTACTGATGGCAGAGATAGTATAGTCAAATAGATGGAACAGCGAATGGAGTTCTCCCTAGTTGAGAGGGAGTGTTAAAATTGGCAACTAGGGCCAAACTCCATGTGGGTCATCTTATTTATGGTAGCTGATATTTTTCTTAGATCCCTCTCATTGAGAGGTGTAGGATTGATCTAAATATCATCCAATTCTGATAAGTATTCATGGAGTTATGAATTTATTTGTGTTAAAAGACAATTCGCCAAGGTCCGCCAACAACCAAATAAACCCCACATGTGCTCAACTTTTTAGTATAAAAGAAGATGACTTGAGAGTCATTTCTCACACACACTTCTTGTGTTCTCTTCCTCTCCACTTGTCTTTGGGTTTTTGGTGGGAGGAAGAGATCCTAAGAATCTACGCAACCCTAAGGAGATGATGCCCTAGCTTAACGCTGTCATAGAGAAGGCATGTCGTAGATCTAGATGTAGGCAATGAAGAGAAGGCTCTACATCCTAATGTGGTAGCTTACATGGAGGGAAACTCTTATGATGGACATAAGGCTATACGTTGTCCAAATTGAAGCTGCCCTAAACATTGTTCAGCCACCCTAAACATTCTCTATTTTAGACACAGCAAAAAGAGGACAGAACAACATGGGTTTTAGAGGATGTTATGAAGGCTAAGGAGATTTTGTATAGCGTGATGAGGAGGAGATGAAGGAGGTCAAGCAATGGATGTATTTGAGGAATATTCTTTGTAACAGGCCGAGTAAAGGGATGACTAGGCCACAGTTAAGGCAACATTCCAACGAAGGTTTGAAGGGTTGTCTTAGGCCGTCTCAGGTGACCGAATTATTGCAAGGAAGGGCAGCCGCACTAACTGTTTAGAGGACGAGAAAACCCTTAACCAATTTTCTGCAAATCTATGGAAGCTTGTTGTGAGGGCAGGCTGTGGACCTTGTAAAGGCTAGAACCACCCAAGATTATTATGGTCTCATCCCCACAAGGAAGGGTAGCCGCATCACCTTGGAGAAAATCTAGGTGGAAAAGAAGGCTGGCAAAGAGACTATGATATGCCCTAACCATACCTAAGTTGCAACAAACAAATCAGACCTCAAAACAATAAACTAAGGTATGTTGTCTATGACATTTCTTGTAGGTGTTAAGGATCAGTTTGGACTAGATTGTTGGGCAATCTATGGGAGCCAAATTGGTGGTTGTACATAGTGGTATGGTACATGGGACAGCTAGTATTTAGTGCAGTAAGTTCATGGTGTTGCAATAGTACGGTACATGTGACAACAACAACAACAAGGTGCAGCAAGCATAGTGCTGCAAGCACATTGGGACAACAATGTGGTACTTGGTGCAGCAAGTACATGAAGTAGTAATGGTGCAGCAAGCACATGGGTGACAGCATGGTGCAGCAGTGGCACAAGGTAAAGCAGTGCTAAACACTGGGACAACAGTGCAACATAAGGTGCAGTAGTATGATGCGTACAACATGGTCATAACGTCCAACATTTTGATGATGGGTGTAGTATGGTGCAGGATGATGATGAGATGCAACACAATGATAGGTGAAAGAGTCACCTTAGAGAATGAGTTGAAACAACATGTCTTCCATTGATCTCATGTATCATTTTCTTAGAGATGATATATGCTCTTATCTAGATAAGTCAAAGTGTTGACTTCTATTGTAAATGTACTATCTCTCAAGGGTTTCCCCACATTGGGGTTTTTCCTTGGCTAGCACCACATCTTGTGTCATCTTGTCTTGGCTTGTCTTCTGTGATTTATGTTTATGTTCTATCTACAGTTTACTCTAATGTTGATGTGATTGCTAATCTGGAAAAGATATTGAGCTAACTGTGAAAATTGAAATAAATTGCTCTAAGCATAGAACATACCTCAAATTAACATAAACTGTCTTCTTTTTTATCATATTCTATAAAGGAATGATGATTTGTGAAAAATTAGGGACAAAGCGTTTAACAAAATTGGTTTGGCCAAGAAAGGATTGCATGGATTTTTCGTTATGAGGTAAGGGAATTTCTAAAATGACCTTAACTCTTTCTGGATCTATTCTAATTCCTTATTTTGAAATAATAAATCTTGATAGCTCTGCCTCACTATGAACAAACAATGATTTTTTAGGATTCAGAGAAATCCCAAACTTTCTACATCTTTCAAAAAATTGTTTTAAATCATTAAGATGATTATTCTTTTATTTTGAGTAGATTGTAATATCATCCAAACAAACAAAAACTGACTTATTAATAAAACCTTTGAAAGCAATGTCCATAGCTCTTTGGAATGTAGCTACAACATTTATCAATCCAAAAGGCATCTTTTGATAGGTGTACGTTCCCCATTTGGTCCCAAATGTGGTTTTTAATATGTCTTCAGGATGTACAAGAATCTGGTTATATCCTGAAAAGCCATCTTGTTACACAGCATTTTGTCACTGTCCCTGTACTCCTCGTTCCACGATATTGGAGGACCTCTACAGTGAACCCTACATGTTTTCCCATCACGAAGAAACTCCCATTATGTCCCTCTTCATGAGCAGAATGATTCCCTTTTGCATCATTTCCCAAGAATCTCCCTTTTACCCCAGTTTACAAGACTGGCGTTAATGACCAGTTTCCTCCTTGCGTTGATGTGCAGAGATTAAAATGAGGACTAGCGTTGTACAGCACTACTGAGCCTTTTCTCAGTCGCGCCCATCCTCTTTTGGCAAGTTTTTTAAATATGGAATCGAAGCTTCCAAGTCTAGAAGCTTCGTAAAGGAAGTCTGGTAGATCATTGGGTTGGATGGAGCCGACGAAGTCAGTTTGGGCTCCTTTCCCCTATTAGGATGGAACCAACCCAAGAGATAAAGCTTTCTCCCATGATAAGAGGAACCATCTCCCTTCCTTCGAAGCTATATAAACCCCTCCTTTTACAAGCTTCACTAGTTTCAGGATTGGTATTTTTAGAGCTTGAATAATCAACAAGACATCTATAGCTTGTAGCTCTCTAGTTTATGTTTGAGGGAGAATAGTCTGTTTGGTTTGGTTTGAGACTAAAGGGAAGAAGCCTTAAAACTTCCATTGTTAATGCTATCGATGAGATGCTAGTAGAAGTGTGGGAACCTGGATACGTCGGAGGAGACCAACAATGTCAAGGTATTGGTTGTAATATCTTTTTGAACTTGTATGAATACAACTATTGATTGATTTCCTACATTGAAGTGTTATCTTACATTTGATGGCTTAATGTTCCTTGACCTGTTAATAAGCTTAATGCAATTTGTATGCTATCACGTTTGTTGTTGTTGTTTGTTTGCTTGTTTCAGGTATTCGAAGGAAGGAAATGGAAAGTAGTTGGAGTAAGGAAGCATGATCATCACCAAGTGGAATAGCGTTCTAATAGGTAGGCCCTCTTAATTGATTCTAGCTTAAGGAAGTTTTCGCTAGATTGTTTGTTTGTGGCTAGACTTGCTCTCTCGGGCTAGAGGAATTGTTTGTGTCTGCACTGAGAATTTACCTGCACCACAAATTAGCAACTCTGCTGGGGAGCCAATCCTTCGATTTGATTGATTTTCATTTTATGGTTTTTTGTGAACTTTTCTAGTATCACCATTTCCCTCTAGTGTTCTCTGCTTTTCCTAGTTTACTGCTCTGAGTCTGAAATTTACAGTGGCAAGTTTGGTTTTAGCCTTTGAAATTTTTTATTTAATCCTTGAATCCTTAGTCAATGCATTTATTTTTCTGACAGTCGCGCCAATCAGTTTGAGTTTCTTTAAACAGTCACGTCGACCCCCTTCTGGCGCTTGTTGTGAGTTAGGCAGTCCCACTGATTCCTGTAGGTGAAGATCAGGGTTTCCCCTAGATCATAACCAGTGTGTCTTGCCCTCTTTATTTCTACCTCTTAGCTTGTTTTGACTGTGTTCTCCCTGACTGGAAAGCTCCATTAGCTTGGTTTATATGCTTGTTTGGTTTGCCTTTTCTTCACTTGGTTTCTTGAGTCCTTGGATGGTTTGTAGCCCTAGGGCATTTAGGTCGTCACCCATTCAGCTCTTTGTGTGCTCAACAAGTCAAGTTGTTAGTTAAGTTGCTCCTTGTATTTCATTTTTAGTCCTTTTATTGCTTTGATTTCCATTTAACAAGTTTGAAAAGTTATGTTTGTTGATTAAGCGTCTCTTTTTAGGCATAGATCACATTGCTCATCTTGTTTTTGGTTGAGTCTTTGCATCATTAGTTTGGAAGGAATTCTCTTTTGTGCTTTGCATTTGCTTGAGGTTGATTATGTTGAAAATTTTTCATTGAAGTGTTTGTGAACAATTCATTCTATCATTTCATTGAAAAATACATAATTCTAGTTTGTCAAATCAATATGTTACATTAGTTAGCATCATTGAAGACTAGAGTTGCATTGTCATTTGCATTGGAAAAGGAAAGAGTTCTCTTTACTAGTGAAAGGACTACTTGAAATGCGTTTGATAGGAAAGATAGGAATTGGAAAGAGTATTTCATCATTTTGTTTTCAAAAAGCGAAATAGTGAAAAGGTCATTTTTCTTTCAATTGCATGTTTGTTGCATTGAGTGTGTTTTCTACTCTCATTAGTGTAAACAATTCATCAAATTGCAAGGGTCTTGTCTCATTTAGTTGCATATAGGAGTTTTTTGAGTCACGTCGATAAGGCCTAAAAACTGAGACATAATTTCAAGATAAACTTTAAAATGTATTCAATTAACCTAATGCACATTTGAAACCTAATGATCACATTTAGCAGGTCTAGGCTAGAGACGTGTTCCGGGGTCCTTAAACCTAGCAACTGTCGTTCGCTTCGGCACTAGACAGCGCTAGTACGGACTTGTGCTCCCCGTACCGTCGCGTATATAAAGGGATACCCCATTAGGTTGCAATCCTTTATCTGTAGGAATCCGAGTCTTCCGCCTTGTAAACATGATATACCGAACACAACATTCGGGGAGATTGCCTGCCCGTACTTCTCGGTTTGTCGGGAGGTATTCTGCAGTTCACGGTTACCTAGTAATCCTTTTTTACTAGCTCATCCTGAGTAGTCATTTTGATCTTTTTGACTCCCTAAATATAAAAGATCATCCAAGCGCTTGTCATTTCGAGCTTGTTTCAAACCGAAAGTGATAAAGTCACCTTCTCTTCATTCTCAACTCTTAAAACATGAAAGAGCACCAGTTTGTTTTTGCATCTTAAAAAGTGTTGCCCATGATCATATAACATTCTTGTTATTCTTTTTCTAGATCACATCGTTGTTGGAATTTCTAAGTCTAACCCATTAGAAACCTTTCATGTACTTTTTGATTTATTCCTACCTACTTGTTATGTTAATTAACAAGTTATTTACCATGTAAATACTGGAAATAAATACAAGTGCATGCTCAACACATTACAGCTCATCAACTGAAGGAAGCACAAACAAGCACACAAGCAACATCGTTGTTTTTGGACTAATGTCCCCAGAAAACCCAATGCGAGAAAATTGGTGCAGCTATCTAAGGGTTTGATTTATTAAGCAGTTTCAGAATACAATCTGGGTGCTGAATCTGGCTCACCCAACAAAGAAAAATCTCAGCAGTAGCACCTCTCTACTCGGAAGCAGATATTCCAGCTAAAACCCCAGATAAACACTCCGGCTACTCCACAGCTCTAATCTGCCCCACAAAATCCCAGCTTCAGCCTCTAGGGACTGCTCTCTTTGGCCCAGCGTTAGCCTAGCGTGACTCTAGCTTGGCCTGCATCAGCCTCTAAAGGCACTGCGTCAGTCCTCTGGCCCTCTGCATCACCCACGCTAGCCCTCTGAGGCACTATGTAGCTCCTAGTTGCCTCTTGGTGAACCCTTGGTTGCTTCTCCGTCCCTCTCTCCGGCTACTGCACTAATCCTCCCGGTGTTATCTCTGCCTCTCTGCTTCTGTATTCACTACCCCTCAGCTGCAAATCTGATCACTCTCTCAACTTTCTCAACAAACCCAACCCCAAAAAGTCGAAATCTTGATCTCTTGGTGTGTTCTCCAAGCGACCCTCAAGCCTCCTTTTATACTTTTCTCCTTGACAAATCAATGGTTGAGATTAAGTCCCTAATCAACAGCTAAGATTATATCTGGCTTGATCCATGACTTTTGGACCATTCTAACACAGTTTTATATTAATTCACATTAATATTTTAATTTCCCTAATTTTAGACTTAGGGGCTCCATTAAAAATATTAATTATTTTAATATCTCCCAAACTATTTAGAATCTGCCCAAACCCTTTCTGGGATTGGAGATCTCATGTGCCTTAGCCTCTCCACCATTTTTTGTGGCTAGAGCACATCTGATGCTATCCCAAATCAACACTCCCTCTTAGCGAGAACTGTGCTCTATTGATACTCCTCACTAAGCATCACTATGATCATCCAGCATCGGTCCCTGTGCCGATGCTAGGCCTGCTGCCCAACATCCTCTGCACTGATGCATCCTATACTGCTACCCATGGCCCTACCATTGCCACTGTTGCATTCATACTGCAACTCCCTCTGCATCTGTGTTGTTGCCCATGGCCCTACCACTACCATTGTTGCACCTGCACTGCAACCCCTCCCACCATGCTGCATTGTGCTGCCCATAGCACTACCACTGCTAATTGTTGCACTGCAACTTAGTTACTGAGAAGTAAGTAACTGATCTCCCAACTCTGACATCTTTGTCAGGCTAGAAACACTCCTGATGTTGAAGCTCCCTTTGTCACTAACAAGTGCTCCTTCTCTGACCTCTACATTGTTGCAACAACTATGTGCATCTTGCACCATTGCACACCTCTATGTGCCATCTTGCACTGGTGCAACACTCTCGTGCTTCTCGCACTACTACCTCACGCTGTCCTGGGAATCGTACACTGTAGCTCCCTCTGTTGCTCTATCTACATTTGTCTCTACTGACATCCGCCAGTACTACTACTCCTCTTCAGGGCTCTCGTAGCAAGGTCTAATACAAGAGGTTGGGTACCTCAAGGATCCTGCCCCTCATCACTTGTAGTCCGTTTGACTACAGATCGATGTCTCCCCACTTCCTCTCAAGTGGTGCATGATCACTCATGGCACAGTCATCGTTTGTCTCCACTTCCTTCTCTGCCCTTCTTAGTGCAGCCTTGGTCCCGGAAGCCTCTCCCTTGCTCTTCTTCCTTGGACACTGGGTCACATAGTTACCTAGCTCCCCACAGTGGAAGCATTTGACCTTGGAGAGGTCCTTCTTCTTTCATTTCTCCTGCTTTCCCTCAAATGCTAGGGTAACATCCACTTCCTCCTCCTTCTTGATTCTGATCCCCTTGTCGCTGCTTCCCACCTTACTCAGCCTTATGATCTCTTATTGGCGAAGAGCAGCCCACATTTCCTCCCAATCTGGAAGCGTCGCCCTGCCTAGTATGCTCTGGAAAAACACCTCCCAGTCTTCTAAGACTGCATTCAGGGTTGTTCTCACCATCAATTCTTGATCTGACATGGCCCCTATGGAAGTCAGTTGATCCTAGATCTCCTTCAATCTACCGAGGAAGGGGTCGATCTGTTCTCCCTTCTGCATCTGGTATGATCGTAGCTGATTTTCTAGTAACATCCTTCTCTACACAGAAGTATGTTGGTACAACTTCTTTAGGGCCTCCCACATCTCATTTGTTGTTTCCTTTTCGGCAATATGTGGTACTACATGGTCCTTGACCCCGTCAAGGATGATGCTTTTGGCCCTCTCCATTTCTTCCTCATACTTGTCGTTATCAGCTGGGTCAACTAGGATAACTATCGTCCTCAAGGCAATGTGCTTGACACGATTCACATCTAGAACGAATAGGATTATGGCCTTCGAGACTACGAAGTTTGAGGCTTCGTCAATTTTGTCCTGGTCTCTTACCCCGTTCATCACCATCTCGTTGCTCCTCTACTTCCCTCCTGGAAGTTCTCGATATGACTCCCTCTGAGCCTCGATTTCCCTCTTGGAAACCCTTTTACCAATGTCGAGATGCCCCCACTTCGATCCTTAGTGTCGTTGCACCATTGATCTAGATTTCTTAGCTAGAAACCCTCGGTAGCAACTCCCTCCTCCTTGGTCTTGCTCTATTAGGTATTTTTCTGACTACAGTACCCCACCAACTCCACTCTAAAACTTACCCACAGCCTCCTAAACCCAAACAAACTGAAGGTTAGAGCTCCTAGGCTCTGCACAATCCCGTTATTGGCAAATCAGCGTCCTCAGCCAACTACGTCACCCCTCCTAGTCTTTGTGTGGCTCTGCATGAGCCTACCTTTGCCTCCCTCAGCCTCCACGCTACCTCTTCCTGGCTCAATCTTGACGATGCAGGCACTGCGTCACCCCTTCCTTGCTGCTACTCTGCTAGGAACAACTTTTGTCACTTGAGACAACTATTTTTTGTTGTCGTTGTTCTGCTCGGCTGATGTCCTTAGTTTTCCTATGATCTGCAACCATGCTTTGATACCATGTTTGAATTTCTAAGTCTAACCATTAGAAACCCTTCATGTACTTTCTGATTTATTCCTACCTACTTTTTATGTTAATTAACAAGTTATTTACCATGTAAATACTGGAAATAAATACAAGTGCATGCTCAACACATTACAGATCATCAACTGGAGGCAACACAAACAAGCACACAAGTGACACCGTTGTTTTTGGACTAATGTCCCCGAAAAAACCCAATGCAGGAAAACCGATGCAGCTATCTGAGGGTTTGATTTATTAAGCAGTTTCATAATACAATCTGGGTGCCAAATCCAGCTCACCCAACAGAGAAAAATCTCGGCAGTAGCACCTCTCTACTCGGAAGCAGATATTCCGGCTGAAACCCCGGATAAACACTTCGGCAGCTCTATAGCTCCAATCTGCCCCACGAAACCCTAGCGTTAGCCTCTAGGGATTGTGTCAGCCTCTCTCTGGCCCAGTGTTAGCCCAGTGTAACTTTGGCTTGGCCTGCGTCAACCTTTGGAGGTACTACGTCAGCCTTTGGAGGCACTGCGTCAATCCTCTGGCCCTCTACATCACCCACGCTGGCCCTCTGAGGCATTGCGCAGCTCCTGGCTAGCTCTACGTGAGCACTTGGCTGCTTCTGCATCCCTCTCTCTGGCTATTGTGTTGATCCTCCTGGTGCTATCTCTACCTCTTTGCTTCTGTATTCACTTCCCCTCAGCTACAACTCTAATCACTCTCTCAATTTTCTCAGCAAACTCAACCCCAGAAAGTTGAAATCTTGATCTCTTGGTATGTTCTCCAAGTGACCCTCAAGTCTCCTCTTATAATTTTCTCGTTGACAAATCAAACGACCGAGATTAAGTCCCTAATCAATGGATGAGATTAGATCTGGGTTGATCCATGACTTTTGGACCATTCTAACACAGTTTTATATTAATTCACATTAATATTTTAATTTCCCTAAGTTTAGACTTAAGGACTCCATTAAAAATATTAACTATTTTAATATCTCCCAAACTGTTTAGAATCTGCCCAAACCCTTTCTGGGTATTGAAAATCTCATGTGCCTTAGATTCTCCACCAATTTTTGTGGCTATAACACATCTGATGTCACCCCAAATCAACAATCGTGAGTATACCTTTAAATACATTTTAAAGCCTTAGAATCAATCTCTCTCTTCTAGTTAATTGAGACAAAATCATCGTGACTGAACCATTAGGTTCGCCTAGTTCCTCTTCCTCTCCTTTGTCTGAAATATCCTCTGAGGAGCCTTTTCCTGAATTATCGCGGTCACTTGAGGTCCAAGGTGTTGAACTTGGAATTGTTCTAAGCATTCAACCTTTGCCATCTTGTCCTTCCCCTCCCTCAAATGCTAGGTCACTTTTTGACACTAGCCCGAAATCTCTAGATAATCTTATCCAGACTCCCGAGAATCTGTTGACTTCAAAAGGTCAACTAGGACTAGTTGTTTATTCTTCGAATCCTTTGTTTGATATTGTTGTGGTATCACCACAGTGTCCATATAGTCTGTACAATAAGTTGAGTATTCCTTTGGAATTATCCCCTCGAACATCTTCGATAGTTCGTCGTCGTTTGTTTTCACCCATGGAATCAAAAGGTGAAATCCCAGTCTCCTCTCCAGGTCACTCAGAGGTGTCCACTCCACGTACAGTCAATTATTTCCCTCTTGAAGGTTTCCCTTACACGGGAAGCATTATGACGAGTTTTCATCCTAAGTTACTGAGTAATTACATGATTTTATTTCAGTTGGTTTCATGTACACCTACTACCTCATCGCTATATCACAACCCTATCTATTCGTCTGGCACTATGCCTACCTCAAGTCCGTTCATTCAGAACCTGACCTCCCAATTGATGGTGCATTCTGCAGTTACTTTAGTTCCGATGCAACCCACCATTCTGAATCCTCTTGTTTCGTCGGTCCAAGTAGCTCGTTTAGTTCAACTGACAGTCTTGAGTCATGTCTCTGTGATCTCTTCGATCCCTCCAATAAGTGGACAGGTTGTGCCACCGCCTAGGGGGAAAAGTCCGAATGTTTCTATGATGTTTGGCACAACCAATGTGAGTGGCTCACAAACTCACATGGTTGGAATGAACCAGCCCTTTTCAGGTGTTGTTCTAAACCCTGTTGGTCCTGTTGGATCAAGTAATGTCCAGTACCAACAACCAAATCATGTTGGTCCATCTGGCTCAAGTAACGTCCAGTACCAGCAGCCCAATATGGCTCATGTTCAGTACCAACCTCCTTATGTTCCATATGGTTCACAAGGTTAATCCGCCCAACATCCCTCAACCTAGACCTTATGTTTAGCCTGGTCCGTTCGCAGCACCTGGTGGATATGGCTAGATATAGTTCGGGAACTTTCAAGGTGTCACTCCGGGAACCGTTCGAGTACCCTTGCAGTAGCAAGGGCAACCTTCGTTACAGCAAGCGTCGTCCAAGCAGCAGCAAGGGAAGATAATGTCGCAGCAAGGAAAACTACAACAACTGTAGGGGAAACCTTTGCAACCGTTGCAGCAAACCATGCAGCCACAAGTGCAGTATGTGCAACAATCCTCCCAATCTACGTCCTCGCAAGGTCAGCCTCTGTCGCGCAGGGACAATCTTTACAGTCACAAGGTCAGTCCTTGCAGCAACAAGATCAACCTGGGCAGCAACAACCCTTATACTCATATTAATAGGGTCAACCTTTGCAAGGGCAAGGTCAGGGCCAAGTCCTGCAGTAGTAGGTGCAAAATCCTTATGTCCAAGGGCAACAGGTTAGCCATCCTATTTGTGCAAAATCCTTACGTCCAAGGGAAACAAGTGCAAAATCCTTATGTCCAAGGGCAACAGGTCCAAAACCCCTTTTTTCCATGGGCAACAGGTTGAAAACCCTTATGCTCAGGGACATCAGGTGCAAAATCCATATGTCTAAGGCCAGTAGGCTCAACAGCGTTTTAACTTGTATGTTGCTTATCAGCAGCCTATGGCTGGACAGTTTCAAGGCTTTCAAGGTCAAAATCCTCCCTACAAGCAAGGTAACCTATAGTGGAGGAAAAATCAAATTCCGTATGGGCAAAACCCTCCACTATGGGGACAAAATCCTTACTAGCAGGGATGGGTTCTGCGTCTGGGTCCGCTTATCGAACTTAAATGCCTTTTAATACCCAATTGTCATTCTTGGCTACAATGGAATTGCCAGATGTGTCTAGATCTACAAATGACCCAATTCTTCATTCACCGTATTGACCTCCAGTTCCATCGAAGATTTCGAGCGATTGTCCGAAGATTGAAGGAAAAGTGAAAGAGGATCCACAAGCCCACGTGATTACATATCACCTCTCATGCTCCTTGAATTCTTACGTTGATGATTCCATTTGTCTTCAGCTTTTCCAACGAACTCTTACAGTTTATGCAGCCAAGTGGTATATCGAGTTACCTCGAAATACCTATCATGACTTTAACACTCCCGCCATGGCCTTTCTCACACATTTCCAGTTGTCGGTTCATTATGAAACTGGCACCCATCTGCTAACGTCGCTCAAGTAAGACACTACGACCCACATCTCTGGTCACATCCATGAATGGAGACATAGGCACCAGCTAATTATGTTTGAGATTGTTGATCGAGTGGTTCACCAAATCATTCATCAGCAAAATTGTTGAGCACATTGCTATGGGTGGATGTGTCACTGAGGAACAAGCCATCACATGTGCCCAATATCTAGACCTCGTCTATTCACATTCTGGCATGTTATATGATATGTTACCCGATGTGCCCAAACCATCATTTGATCTAGAAACATCTAAGTCTCAGGTTACACCTCTTGTTGATGGAGTGATTGGTTCAATGACTCAGATCCCTACAAAATATTCTTCCAAATAGAAGTTGGTCTCCAACACTGCTTCCAATGATTCCTCTTGCAATTCATCTAGCCCTGGTAAAAGCTCAAAGGTTCATAATATCCAGTCTACCGTAGCGAACAAATCCTCAAAAGGTAAGAAGAAAGGCAAAGACAAGGGTAAAGTTGATGCCCCAAAATAGGGCCTTCCTATGTCATCTGCTGGTGATGCTTCCCAACAGAAGCCTAAATATCCATGGCTCATCTGTGAGGAGGATCATTATACTAAGGATTGTCCCAAACGATCTAAAGTTATTCGTTTGCTCAAAGGGACCACAGCTGTCTTGAAAGAGCCCTTTCCATCCTAGCAGACCCAAATGGTAGACCAGCCTCAGTCATCCGCTTCCTCAGGTTCACAAGTGTTCGTGATGAATACACAAATTAATGTGGCTACCATGTCAAAAGATTATCAAACTCCTACCCCGGTAGCTGGGAAAGAGAAAGAAGGTACCCCTTCTTCTTCTACCCTGTCCAGTTCTGGTCCTCTCCATATAAATCGACCTAATCCTGACTCTACCATTCGACCACCTTCTCGAGGTGTGCTACAAAAGTTCTCATACAATCCAAATGCTCGAGCCACTCAACATTATAACATTGTTGAAGACTTGGCTCAAGCACCATCAACTATGTCTGCTCTCAAGGTCCTTCAAAGTTGTCCTTCTCACCGGAAATCATTATTTTTGGCTATTGGGGGTATTGACCCATCTAACTCTAATCTCATTTGTTTTGATATGGAAAATCATGCTCCATGTTTACCTCATCAGATTGCCTTTCTCATTCAGGTGATCATAAATGAGAAAACCATTCATAGGACCGTCATCGATGAAGGTGCTTCCACCTGCATCATGTATGTCACTTGTTGGAAGGCAATTGGCTCTCCTACTCTAAACCAATCCCCTAACACTTTGGAAGCTTTTGACAGATTCGATTCGTGACCATTCGGTGTCCTTCCCAACCTTGCCATTACTTTGGAGGGCAAGGAAGTACACGTCAAAGTAGAGATCGTTGATGCTAATCTTAACTATAATCTTATACTTATATGGAGCTGGACCCATGCCATGCATGTTGTAGCCTCCTCCCTTTTCTGTGTGATTAGTTTTCCCCATCAAGGGAAGATAGTCACAGTCGACCAATTGTCCTTCTTTGCCTCTACCTCCTCGGATGGAAATGTTCCTTATGTAAAACACATCAGTGCTCCTTATGAGAGTGTGGGGGCAGGACTCTTTAAAGATCCTACCTTGATGGGTATTTTTCTGCTCCCACCTCCTCATGTTTCCTCTGTCAACATGATCTCGGTCAACTCTAATCCTTGGGTCATTCCCTCACCAGATCTTGTTGATACATGGGGCGAGGTTATGCCATTAAGCCCTGCCGAAATTAATTATGTGGAGATTGTTTTGGCTTTGCCTTCAATATCCTCTGATCATTCTGTTTCAAGTTCATCTCTTGACTCATATTCTCACTACCCATGGCTTGGTTCTGGCCTGGTAGTCATGTCTATGTTTCTTAAGAAGTTCTCTTCTCTGTTGCCTATTGACATGCCAGTTTCTCCTTACGTTGTCCAAATTTTTCAACTGGGGGCACCTTTATCTATTCATAGATTCAAGTTTTTTCTTCCTCCTCGAGTTTTTACCGATTTCCCATTATTGCAATGGGGTTGTCATCTTATGCCTCGTAACCCTCCCTCGCCCCTGGGGCATGGGGGCACAGCCTTATATGAGTTATACTCTATTATTTGGCCGAGTCGACATTTACTCGCCATGTCAACGTAAAACTCCAGTTTTCATCTGTGTTGATTGATTACCCGAGTCCGAGCATGAACTCTCTCAAAAAGTATTATGCCTAGGTCATCTTGCATGGATACTTTTGTACAAATAGTGCGTTATTCATTTTTGTGCAGTGTTGTTTCGTGTGTTGTTTTTCAAGCAACTTTCCTACTTATTATGTTTCTACATGCTTTGCAGATGTTTGTGTCTCCCCACATCGGTTTCGCTAATGGTGCTTGTCGTAGTACCCAAAATTTATCATCTGCAACATGGGCCATTTATGACCCCCATGGTGAGTTGATTGATCTTCGAGGTATTTGTTTAGGTCGAACAACTAATAACATTGTTGAGTATAGTGCAGTTATCGAATTATTGTCAGAAGCTATCGCTCTCGACATCCGGGAATTGGTTGTCCACCTTGATTCACAACTCGTTGTTCTTCAACTCAATGGACAATATTCCGTCAAAAACCCTCAGATATTGAAAATGTATCTGCGTATTTGACTATTGGAGAGAATTTTTAATTACATTCCATATCATCATATTCCTAGGCATATGAATACGCTGACAGATGCATTAGCTAATTATGTGTTGGATAGACATTTGCGAAACATGTGAAAACCAAAAAAAAAAACATGTGTACCATAGTAAGCAAGGAAATATATATATATATAATGTTTTTCATACATCAAAACCCTAAAAAATAATATATGTGTTCAAATACATCTGTGGCTCACAGGCCTCAAAAATGTAGAATGCTAGACTTATGAATTAATCGGCATGGTGCTCATGGTAGCATGTAACTGCTCATACTACACGAGTCAGCAGTCGACAAATCCAATCTAATTCCCCCACTGTGTGCCTCTGATACTGGTGTGGGATGTCACCCACCTGGGCATACTCTGGGATACCGTGAGTCAATCCCTCGAGGTTCTGCGTGATCTCCTCCTCATTTTCACTTCCTTCCTGATAAGGAGTGATATCGAATTACCAAGCAATGCGCCTGGCAATCGGGGACATCCCGGTAGGACGCTCTGTTCCCACATCTGCATTTACAAAATTGAAATGTCATGAATGCGTGTATTTCAAAACAATAAAAAATAAAAATTGTTTGTTTTTACCTCCATCGTCATAATCTTCTCCCTCTGGGAGTGGCATATCTCGATCGCTACGGAAGTCGGTACCGCTATAGGGTCAATCCTCTACTATGATCAGTTGTCGTTGTAGCCACGAGAAGAAGGCGGGGTTATATGACATATGTTGGCCCCCGGTAATCCTAGGCATCAATGCACTCCAATGGACCATCCGTGGATCCCGTGGAAATGGTAGTTCCACCTCTGCAAGCTGGTAGTGAAATAGCTGGACTCGCTCCAAAAAGAAGGTCACTAGATCTCCTTCAGGTTTCCCGCCTTGGCTTTTGATAGCTAACGCTTCATGTTTACCTTCATGGCTTCCACCCAGTTGAATATAGTTAGCACTATACGGTCGATAGCATACTGAAACTTCGACTTGTTGGAATCATGTTGTGCTTGAGACCTAGCCACTCTATTGATGGTCAACAACAACAATTTTAGCACAAGGTCCTGAACACTCATGATCTCTATCTTGCCTCTCTTCGATTTTAGTGCTTTTGGGCAGTGTTTTGCGAGCAACATGTTCACACTTGCCCCAATAGGCCTTGACCCATACAGATTGACTGGTTTCCCTCTTCAGGACAGTCCTATGATGAAATAAATGTCGGAAGTTTCCAGCTCCAATTCTTGGTCCCGGATCATTAAAACTTCCCGATTGACATCCCAGAGACTAATCAGATACCGTAGCAATTCGGGTTGAGCCCATACACATGGTGTGAGGAACAATTTGAGGAGCCCACAAGTCCTCAGTGCATTCAAGCAATTTGGGTCTGCCATTGCTTGTTTATCAATGTCCTCATGCTCGCGTTCCTTCCAATCAAACACTTTTCGCGATGTTTTCCGTGCAAAAACCATAAAATCAAGTCAATAAGCATCCTTGGTTAGAGAAATTTGGGTCAAATCAGAGAAATTAGACAAAAACTTGAAAATTTTGTGTTCACAACGCTGGCGCGACTATTTCAAAAACAATAGCGCCGACGATGTGCTTAACAGTGTTAATAACCCCCGATCGGTGCGATTCTGTGCCCGGAAATCGCGCTGCCCGATGGTGATTTTTTTTTGCTAAATCCTCCTCAAGAAATCCAAAAAATGATTAAAAACAGGAAAAATGAGCATTAAACTGAAGCTAAAGGTCTTGCCTCTTATCTGCAACTGATGGATCGTCGAATTTCCTCCTGGATCTCTCGCAATCTGCTCCTGAAAATATAGGGCACAAACGGGTGAAAAATGCTCCACACAAGGTAAAACGGTAAAATAAAAAAATTTAATTACTTTTTCCTCCTTTTATTCATTTTTCATGAAATATTAGGGTTTTAAAAGTATTTTTAACCTATTTTTGCCTCAGAAATTGGACAATGCATTTACCTTTTGTGCAGTGACAAGTGACGGATTACTGATGATGGTACTGGAGTCACGTTTAAGCTCTTTTCTTGACTCGTAAAACTCAAATGAAAATATCGCCAAGTATTTTTCCCTTTTTGACTCATACAAGAGAATAAAAATGGGGTGTCCGCTTTTAAGCTCTTTTCCGACTCTTTAAAACGAAAAGATTGTCGAGCTCTTGTAGTTTTAAACTCGTTAAAGACTGTGAAACGTCGTTTACCTAGTATACATTTACCCCTTTTTTGGGCTTGGATAAACTATTTACGAAAAAGGTACTTCTTGATTGAAATGGTCAAGAGGTTCTTTCGAGTATTGTTTTCTACATTTTCGGGCTCGAGAGACATCTTTACTAAAAGGGACCTTTTGGAGTTTTCTTTTCCGTGTCTTTTTCAAACTCTCTAAACATGAAAAAGATACCGAGTTACACCTTTGTCGAACTCGTTAAAACATTAAACGACATTGGATTCGTCACCATGATGGACATGAGCTTCTCCTTCCTAGGGCTCATTAAACTTACTACGTTAGATTCATTCGAAGGATGAACTTACATGCAAGCACATGCTATCCCTTTCAAGCTTGCGATTAAAAAATAATTGGGGTACCTGCCAAAAATGGTGGAGGGAAATGGGAATTCTATCAGTGGTGTCGACAACTCACTCTTGAACATGACACTTTTTGCTTCGTGTCAGGTTGGGATATCCTCCTTTTCATCATTGACCTTCCTTAGTTGGGCCATTCATTTTTGCCTTCCATTTGATCTCTGCCACGTCATTATGACCACTGATCCTATGGATCCAAAAGCTGTCAAACTCTGGAGTCATGTCGTCAATATTTTCAAGAGTTAGTCCCTCTGCAGTTACACTTACTCCTGATTCTCTGTACCCTCTGAAATCATTGCATCCCTTTGTTTTGTGTCAATGATGTGGGATACATCATGGCCCTCCTTCGACACGGTCGCTTCCTATCAACTTCAGCTCATTATCCGGGAAGCTGGCTGAGAGACTCCCTTCCAATACCTTAGAGCTTGCATGCCCTAATGGCAATTTCTTCACACTCGACAACAAGTTCACATCATTGGCTTTCGATCGGGTGATTTCATGGGTGTTCGACTTCAATTCCTTTATTCACATTCTGTGAACTATGCTGCTAGTGCCTTGAGAACCATTATCATTATTGGGGGTTTCCATCGCGCTTGTTAATGGTTTACGTCATTGACTGGTAATTAAGCGACTTTCTAGCATCTTCGACTTCAACACATTCATTCACATGTTAGGATTTGTACTTTGATCGGGTCGTGTTGGAGCGCAAGACCCTGGGCTTAGATTACACAAGTCCAAGTTGTGGGGCGATGTGACATGATCATGTCGATATACATGTCTCTTTCAGATGGATGGCTGCGACCATACCATGAGTTGTTATATGTGATCCTTCTCATTATTGGATGGCTACGACCATACCTTTGTTTCGATATGATCCTCTCTATCATATGGTTGCGTCCATGCCTTGAGTCCATTTACATGATCATTCTCTAGATGGTTGCGTCCATACCATGATTCATGTATCATTTGTCAGAGTTTTTAGTGATGTATATGTATATATTCTTGCTTGCAGGTTTTCCGACAACAGACACCGGTTCCCCGCATCTACTTGTAAAGCATTTCACCCCTCACTCTAGTTCGGCCTTCATGCTTTAGGGGGCATTTGTTACACAACATTTTGTCGCTATCCATGTACTCCTCGTTCCATGATCTTGGAGGACCTCTATAGTGAACCCTACATGCTTTCCCATCATGAAGAAACTATAATTATGTCCCTCTTCACAAGCTGAATGATTCGCTTTTGCATCATTTCCCAAGAATCTCCCTTTTTCCCCAGTTTATAAGATCGACGCTAATGACCAGTTTCCTCCTTGCGCCGATTCGCAGAGATTAAAACCAGGACTAGCATCGTACGACGCTACTGAGCCTTTTTTTAGTCGCGTCGATCCTCTTTTGGCAAGTTTTTTAAATATGGAGTCGAAGCTTCCAGTGCTAGAAGCTTCATAATGGAAGTCTAGTAGATCGTTGGGTCGGATGGAGCCGAGGAAGTCAGTTTGGGCTCCTTTCCCCTATTAGGATGGAAACTAACCCAAGAGATAAAGCCTTCTCCCATGATAAGATGAACCATATCCCCTCCATTGAAGCTATATAAACCCCTCCTTTTACAAGCTTCACTAGTTTTAGGATTGGTATTTTTGGAGCTTGAATAATAAACAAGACATATATAGCTTATAGCTCTCTATTTTATGTTTGAGGGAGAATAGTGTGTTTGGTTTGGTTTGAGACTAAAGGGAAGAAGCCTTAAAACTTCCATCGTTGATGCTATCCATGAGATGCTAGCAGAAGTGTGGGAACCCGGATACGTCAGAGGAGACCAGCAACGTCAAGGCATTGGTTGTAATATCCCAAAGGTCGCAGCTACCCCCCCTGGACCCCCCCTGCAGCATATATTTTACAGGCGGCAGGGCCCCCGAAGCTAAAATAGATGTAAAATTTCCTTGTAAAATGTTGTAATTTCGTAGTCAATCTAGGCCTTCATTAGGCGGAGATCTGACAGTAGATGTTATGTTTACTTTAGGTTTTTTTGCCCTAGAAGGCACCCCCTCAATATATGTGAGGGAATTGTATTGCGTCTATTGAGATCTGTATTCTGAGTGAGGAAGAGAGAGGATATTGAGAACGAAGAGGGAATTACAACAGATCTCCTGTAGGTTGTATCTCTTTAGTTTGCTGGATAATATAAAAGGAAGGATTGGTTGTTTCTCCGTGGATGTAGCCCAAACTAGGTGAACCACGTATATCTGTGTCTCTCTTGTTTTATGTGTTTTCTGTATTTGTATTTCTACAATATATTTGATGTGTTTTGTTGCTCTTTAATATATATTTTTCTAACATATTGAAAATCTATCAGCATTGAAATCCTATGGAGGAATAAGCTTCGAAGCAACGTTAGCTAAGAGATCAGCACTAGCATTCTGTAATATGGAAACTCGATTTATATTGAATGTTGTGAAATGGGCAGTTAAATCTTGAATCAAGGATTGATAACGTTTTAGATGATTAGAAACAAAATGAATACCATTCCTTACGTGTTTGATAACAATTTCTGAATCACCATAAACTTTAAAATACTTGACATCAAGACATAGGTTTTTGCAAACCCTGAACCAATGCTTCCTACTCAACAACGTTATTATTACAATGAAATTCCAACCTGCATGCAAGCATGGTTTTCTTTCCGTTTGGATTAATTAAAATGCATCTAGCACCATCACTAGACTTCGATCCATCAAAATAATGAATCTAAAACAATTTGTCACACTTATTTATAGTATTATCTACAATATTAATTTATCTTGATGAATCTATTTGTGAGAAATTTTTTATTTGTGACAAAACAGAATCAACGGGAAAAGGGGAATTGAGAGCAGGGAAACTACTAAAGAAGGATTATGAAGAATAATTTCCCAATATATTGTTTGTGAAAACTACTAGTTCATTCTCTTCATCTAAATCGGTCACATAATATTTCATGTGATTTTCCCTGTCAACACGATTTGATTAGATTTTCCATTATAAGGGAGCCAAAAATTTGACCAATCGATTGCAAAATAAACATGTAGTTTTTCAGACCAATCCCTGCTTAAGATGAGGCCATAAAATTCAGGGATGTCAACAACCAATATATCAATTATTTGACAAACTTTTGGGGTTGAAGATAGTCTGATTAAAACAACATTCATTTCTCCTAACGCTTTGACTTTTTTTTTTTCTTTTTTCTTTTTTTAATTGGACAAATTGCACAACAAAATCTTATTTTATTTATTTATTTATTATTTTTTTGGACAATTTGCACAACAAAATTTTGAGGTGTAACATTCAATTTGAGACATACCGAATAGGGCATGATATTGGAGGAAGAACCTGAATCTACTAAGAAATTGTGAACATTTTTGTTGAAGATTTCAAAAGTCAATAGAAATGGAGGAGTGTGAGAGTTAGATCTATCTCCAATCAAGATAACATTAGAATGATCGATTTTATCTATAATAACATTTGGGGGTTTATGTTGTCCTTTTGAGGCTTTTGAAGTATCAACAGTTGAAAGTAATGGGGATGCAAGAACAATGTTCAACTCATTAAGTAAAAAAAAAATGTTGTTTTTTCAATTTACTAACCTCATACAAAGAAATATTAGCTTTAGTCTTTTTCATGTCCTCTACAATATTATAGTTGATGCTATATGAAACTATCAAAGTTTTAGATGACGAAGTAGATGGAGAAGGAGACTTAGAAGTACTTGGAGAAGAATCATAAGACTGTGCAGGAGTATTTTAGTCATACCTTTCTCTTTAGTTGAGGGAGTAGAAGTTTTTTTATTTTTGCTTGATGAAGTGGTATCAACAAGTCCTTTGCTTCTAGTACTTACTCACAAAGCTTCTTCTTCTCCTTCATTCTCTGAAGTGGTTAGGATAAAGTCTCATAAGCCATGAGCTTCGACTATCTCTTCTTCTTGTGCTTCATTAGCAGATGCATATGCTTCTTCCACTTCTTCATCGTCATCAAAGTTTGTGTTTGATATTTCAACAGGTAGTTGAGATTGTGAAGGTTGATTCCTCTTAAAGGTCTATAAGATTTTCTTAAGGATTCAACAACTTGTTTTTTAATTTCAACCATATCATTTGACATTGTTTTCAGTGCTTTCTATAATCTTTCAAAATCAAAATGGTCTTTAGAAACCTTTTTCTTGTACTAATCTTTGAAGGTTATTTTCTTGGTCTGTTTTCTTTCTTCGATGGAAGACTTATTTTCAGCAGCTGGAACTTTTTTCTCAACAGATAAAGCTTCTTTCATGTTATCTACAAGTAGTGTTTTCTGAGCTCTATCTACAAACATCATAATATTGAATGAAGGGCACTGATATACCATTCAATTTATACATCAACACCATGTTTGGAGACAATTGGGATTTTATTTAATAATTTGTTGAATCTTGAATTAAAGTATTTGATTTTCTGACTTGGGTTAGCTTTAATATTTGATAAATCATTGATCAAGGTACCTATTGTTCTATCATCCCCAAACTTTAACAAGAACTGTTCTTCAAATGTATCCCAATGTGTGATTGATCCAACTGGTAAAGAGAAGTACCAGGACCCTGTAGATCCTTCAAATGTATAAGGGAATAGTCTACAAACTACATCTTCTTCCAAAACCCCATTGAGATTGATTACCAACATAAAATTATGAAGATGTTCCTCTGCAGGTAAGCCATCATCTAGATTATATTTAGGTAACCATATTTTTGGGTGCTTAGGAAGAGGATGTAAGGGTGGTGTCATTGCAGCTATTCTTGGGTTATTACATGGTCTGTTTGGCTGATTTTCCATTCTTGGAGTATTAGGACTAGAAGAAGTTGTGCTTGATGAAGAGGTTGTAGGAGATTTGATAGTTGAAGAGGTTGCCCCTATAGTACTACTAATTACAATAGCGCTAGTCGACTGTGGAAGAGGAATGTGAATGGAAGAGGGGGATAAAGGATGACAGGAAGAAGATAAAGGAGAATGAGAAGAGGCGAGATTGACAGAAGGAATATGGGATGGAGAAGATGATATAATCCTACTAAGCGAAGGTTCAGTATCTGGAGTATGTTTCTTTTTCCTATGAGTGGGCAATGGAAACTCAAAAGGCTTGATTCTGAGCTTCTCACTCTGACATCTAGTTAAAATTCCAGAAGATTGATGAGATGAAGTGACACTTCCTTAAGATAGATTAGTCTGAGCAACTTGTTCTTCAGAAATTGAAATTCCTTCCAATCTCTAAATTAAAGTATGCACTTTAGGGGATTCTGCAGGTGCTTTTGTATAAGTAAAAGTTTGACTGATTGGTTTTGGAAGTGAGCTAGGAGATTTAGTGATTGGCTCAACAAATTCAGATCTAAAACTAGGAGATTTAGAACAAGGTCTTGAATTTGATGGAGACTTTGAGGTGGATTGACTCTTAAAATGGCTTTTATTTTTAGGATGAGACTTTGTTGCCATTCATAGCTGGTGGCCCTCCTTCTAGCGCCAAAAATGTTGATAGTCCTGAATGACCGCATCAACATTGGGGGAAACCACCCAATAGGGACCTTAGAACAAATTATTTTCCGTTTGGGATGATGGCTCCAATTAGAATTATGGGACCAATTTCCCTTTCCATGGAGTAATATGAAATGGAGTAAATAAAGATATAATGCTCTAATATGACTAGAGACTGAATAGAGACTAATATACTACTATTTATCCCGGGTAAGATAATGGTATATGTGATTATAAAGATTTCACAATTATGATAACAATATAGATCATCATGTAATTATGAAGTTAACTTAGAGAAAGAAAACTAATTTAATTAAATAGTTAATTAAATTAGTTGGTTAAATCGCCACATATACTGAGATCTCGTTGTTCACATATAATTTAAAATTTCTATCAGACACATCAATAGTGACAATGAGAGATTATTTTAACACATATATTGTTAACAAAAACAGAATTCCATTTTGCTTTAAGCAAATAAACAGACAAAGGATAATAATACTTGATAACCATGGATTTTCTTATCATAGAAATACAATGTTTTAGCTTGATATTAAGAAAAACCTTAATTACAGTAGTGCAGCTTAAGCTTCCTCTTACAAAAATTCAAAACCCCCGCCTCTATCTGTGAGAGGGAATTTATAGTTTCTTAACAAATGAAAAAGATAGTAAATCTAATAACGACATCAAGCAGTCTTAAACAAAAATAACTACAAGGAACACATTTGGAATTAGTTACAACAAATTGCATATGGTTGGGAGGAAGACTGTCCTCCAATGCGTTGTTTCAACTCAAAGATATCAATCAGATTCTTCGATTTAGGTGGAGATTTTGGTTGAATCCACATATGACTCGCGAAGATGGCATCTCTTAATGTTGGCAACATCTGTATGGTGGTGTTCGATAGGCATCGAAGCATTAACCATCAACTATGTGGTTTTACCGAGAACTGCCAATGATTCTCTAAGTTAATCTTGATCAATTGATCAATAATCTCGACCCTTTTTTATGGAACATTTTTGCCACGTCTTAGTCAAAAGTTTGATATCAGGTAAAGTGACCTCGAGACAACTCAGAATGGGATTAGGTTGGAGTAAGTTATCATTGGTTGCCTCAATGATATTGTTTGAAATGTCTCGAGCCTAGTAAATTGTTGCTTCTGCTTACTTTATGTGAATCTATCATTCTATGAAAAGAATTTCTTTATGGGCCTCTTCAAATTTAAGAAGATTAACTGATCTTCCTTCTTCACTTTCCTGCCAAGTTAGGAAACCATACATATTCTCCTCTATCTCTTCAATGTATTTTTTCATATCTAATAATGATCTACCAAAGATCTTGTTGTCTCACATTGATCATGAATAATTGCCAATTTCTGGCAAAAGAATATTTGTTGTTGGGCAAGAACAGTGTTTAACTCTTTAGCTTCTTTTTTGAATTCAACGAATTCTGGATTGACATTTAGATGTTCAATCCTTTTTTGTAGCTCTTGAATCTGTGCATCTCTAGCCTGTGTATCTACATCATACTACATTCTGAGAGAATCAAATCTCTGTAACCTATGACTGCCAGTGCTTTGTTATCTTCTACATTTTTACTTCAATACTTTGTTCCAACAATGAAATTTTCTCCTCCTCCTTGAGCAGTTGTTGTACCTCTATAGCTTTATCAATGCTAGCTTAGGCATAAGCACCTGTAAATTGAGTAAGTCTACTTAATTCCTCTATTGCAGTTATTGTGGAGCCTTTCTATAATATGTCAAAAGTTGCATTACCAGGGACTAATGCCTGGGACTAATCAAGCTTTCTCTTCTTTCTCTCCCTCCTTAATACAACTTTGTGCTGAGGGCTATAGTAAATATCCAATGGAGGAATCTCCTCAATCTTTAAAACAACTTCAGTAGAAGGAAATGTTAGTATAATTTCTATATCCTTGTCATCCAAAGGCTTCTCAAGAATCTTCATTGTTTTAGGAGTCTGTTCAGGATTCTCTATGGTGTCCTGAACCTTCATTTATTGAGCAGTCTTAACATTCTAAGATTAATCAGCCTTGGAATTTAGAGCTTGATTATAGTCTTTCCAAATTTATTCCAACATGCATCAGGCACAAATCCTTCTACCTAAGAAGAAGAAGAGGCAACTGTTATTTTTGGTTGAGAAGGATCAACTGGATGTATAGAACCAGTAACTCTAGAATCATCATTAAAAAAATTCTCTTGAGGAACCTGCAATGAATCTATGTGAAGTTTTGTTAGACTGGAAGCTCTGTATTGTGTAAACAGATTCATTTCTTCAAGGGTCAATTGTTCCTCTGCTCTTTGTGCCACCAACGAACAAGAAGAAGCCTTGTAAAATAAATCATCAAATTTATCGGGCTCGTGAACAAATTGTCTAATACTTGATGTAGTTGTGATCTTTTTAAGCACATGATGAGGATCATATTGCCTATTAGGTATAGTAGGAAAACCAAGAGCTTGAATAACCTATATTTCAATTTGTGTGTGCTTATAATTGTCTAAATAAAATATACCAAATTGATTCGGGAAAGAAGGCCACATCTTTTTGTTGGATTCTTTTAGGACTTTGGAAATACCATTACCAACAGTTTGATAAGCTATCTCCCTATTCATAATTTTATCTGGGATGGACAATGGTAAAACATGAGGGTTTGCTAAACTCCCATATACCCTGATATAGGTGAATACTTTTGCACCAAACCAATTCCCTACTCAAAGAAGATCAAATTCGGCTTCTGGAGACATTCGAGGTGCCTTTGTATCAAATATAACGTGATAGGTTGGTAATATGACCCTGCGGCAGATTTGATATAAATGTTGATGATATTTTGAGTCCCATAAAATATCATGATAAACATGAATGGGAGTCAGGTCTTGTAGAGTTGACTTCCAACCCATGGATGAAAAATCCATAGAAAAACATAAAGCATCCATAATATAGGTAATCATATAGAAATAAGGGATTATATTTTCAGAAACTTCATGTTTACTTCTAAAGTCTAAAATATGGGCAGCTAAATTGTCTGAAAGTATAGTGGCCCAATCAAATATAAACCCTTCTAAAGCTCCATCTATTAAAGGTACCCATTGATCATGAAATTTCTTTACATTTGGTAGTGCATGAAGCCTACACATCATAGCGGCAATTTGGGAATAAGGACCAGTGAGAGAGTCTACAACATACTTACCACTCTCTTCTCTTTTTTGTTTGTTTGAGTATTTTCTCTAGCCTTTAATTGGCTCCGATGCATGTCCATACTCTGTAAGAAATGCCTCAACATATTCATTATCATATTTGCATTATGGTTCAGGAATATGATACATTTTCTGCAAATGCTCATTGGTAAAAGACCCAATGATTATGTGCTTGCTTGTAATAATCTGCCTATCAACAATATTTAGATTATCCACAACCAACCAAACCATATTAGCATAGGGAAGAAGTCTTGTTCTGGCTGCAATTTTCTGTAGAAAAGAATTTGCCACGTCGCTAAAAGTTGTGTGTGAAACCGAGATGGAATCTGTGAAAATTTCTGACTCTACACATCAGAAATCCTACTGCAATTACTGGTTTATCACTGTTATGAAACCAACTCAAGAAAAATATAGAAAAGATAGATCAACGCCTTAAAATTCAGCCTCTTCGAGGGGGCAACCTCCTTTACATTACATAAA